>JBBMKA010087207.1:0-13626 GCA_037833695.1 Sechiopsis laciniata | reverse complement strand
ATCATTAATATAAAATTCAATCATAAGATTTCAAATTAAATTAAATTGATTCAATAAAAAAAAGTTAGTCGAAAAACCACCCCAACAAAAAAGTTGAAAAGAAAACAGATGTACGACACCGAAAACACTTATACGATTTAGATACAAAAAAAAGTAAGGGATTGAGATAAAAAAAATGTAATTACAAAAACTATTGATAATTTATACACATATACGATTTAAATATATTTAGATATAAATAAATTTAAATTATATATTTAATAAGTCTTCAATTTATTATTTATTATTATTTTTTTTGAAAAGAAGTCTTCAATTTATTTATCATGTACCCTATATAAAGGTAGTTATATATTTATTTTTTATCCGCAACGAGCAATTTAGTTCTCTTCCATTTTAAGTTATAATTTAGCTCTCTTTAAAAATAAATAATTTATTCTTCATAATTTAGATTCTACTTACCATTTTTTTAATTTAGGAGATTAACCCATATTTATAAAATAAATCAATTTAATCAAATTTAATCACCTTAATATGAATTAATGGTAGTAAAACTTTTGAATGCTTAATTTAGATTAACAAATAATTTATTATTTAGATTAAATAACCTAATTATTAAGGAGATTCATGTCCAATTTTTTTGTATAACTTTTCTAAGTTATTTTATATTTGTTAAAAGTAAGAAAAAAAGTGGCATTATTGAAATTTTGAATAATCATTTGTAAATTAGATATTATAAAGGAGGGAAGTCAAGTTCTAAATCTAAAAATTCTTGATAGAAATTAAGAGATAAGAAAACCTATTATAAAGCTAAATTTTAATAGAAAAAAATATAATTTAACTTTATATAAGATAAGAAATGAATAAGTTAGTAAGATTTTTGCCATGCAAGAACAAGTTATTCTATATTTCAAAAAAAAATAATAAATAAATTATTCTAACATACTTAGAACAAAATAACAACAAATCAATTATAAAAGTACAACAAATAATAGTATCAACAAAAAATTAATTAATTCGAATCTATTCATACTAATTTCGGTAAAACTTGATCAGAGTTTTGATGATCTATCAAACAAATATGTTTCATCTTCATAAAAGCACTGATGTAAGGTGAAATTAACCCATTTTTATAAAAGAAATCAATTTTAACAAATTTAATCACCTTAATATGAATTAATAGCAAAAGTCTTCAATTTATTTATCTTTTATCTTATATAAAGGTTATTTTAGTTTTTTTTTTCTCTACGTCCTACAATTTAGCTCGCTTCCATTTTAAGTTATGATTTAGCTCTCTTTAATAATAAATTATCCTTCATCTATTAGATTCTACATACCATTTTTCGATTTAGGAGATTACATTAGTGTTGTCGGCTAAGCCGGTGAATAACAAATTTAGTATTGTATTTATTATTTATAGATTTTGGATGCCATTGTATCTTGAAAAAAATGGATTGATTTCAAAGATCAAATAAAGATGGACCTATATGTCTGATTTTAATTATCTTTGATTTTCGAATTTTTTTTAATGAAAACATACTAAATTACAAATGATGGTTTTGGGAGGAAACTTCTCTAATTCAAAGAAATACAAGAAGTCTCAAATTATCAAACGCACCTTTATGATGCAAAAAAATATTAAGTGTGATGTTTTTAATATAACTATAAAGTAGAGAGATCTTTATTATAATTATAAGTTTAACATAGCTATCTACTTCGCAATGAGTACATAAAGTATAATTTTTTAAAAACATTACTAAGGTGATTCATCTTTTTTTTGTTCAACGGTCCTCAAATTTTAAATTTGTTTCTAAATCAATTATTATTTACTATCTCTTTAATATTTATATTATTTAAATGTTTTAATACTAGCAAGTACTTGTGTGAAAATCTTAAATAATATAAAGTTTTTGTATTTCGATTCAAAATTGGAAAAATTACTTCGAAAACTATATCCCTAGATGAAAATAATCACTGTCACTTTCTTCTTTTTTTTTTTTTCTCACTTAAAGTTAATTTATAAGAATTTATTTCGAGATTTGAACTTTTAACTTTGAGATAATTAATATAAAATATCTGTTTAATTATGCTCATTTTTATAATTGTTGCTACATTTATACTAGTTGAGTTATGGTTGCTCTTTCATCTAGATGTAAATGAACTAATCATCACCAGATGTAAATGAACTGAAAAATTGTTAATTTAATATCTAACTCAATCGTTAAAAAAATATTTGTTTTCATGGGATAAAGGGCAACTAGTTAAATAATTCAAAATTGTGTTTATTAAAAAAAAAAATTACGAAACGTGTGCGCATCCATTTGATATTATAAAAAATAATATAATTAAATTAAATTAAAACTTAGAACGTCTAGGCAACTAATTTGTGACAGATCTACATAATGATTATAAGGAAAATATTTTAGTAGATTGTTGTATCAAGAATTAGCAGATCTGCACAATTGACTAGCAAATCTGGTGCATCATAATATTATATCTTAAAAAATCATACTTTTTTTTTTATACCAAATCATACTTCTCTTCTCATTATGTTTTATAATACATTTTAATAGTGGCTATAGGTCAACAATATTAGTTATTATATTTTAGAATATATTTTAATAGTAACAAAAAGAGCTGTAAGTCAACAATATTAGTTTATATTTAATGATCAAGAAATTATGAATTTCACTCGCCCTACTTTTCGATGCTACAAATTCAAAAGAAGAAGAATTTTTTTTTGGGGGAGAAACTCTAAATTCGGCTAATTAAAAGCACTTTTTAATTGATTCATTTTTTCATAAAGTTTTACTCAAAGTAATTTTGGGAAACATAAATTAAAAACAATAAAAGTGTACCTATTTTTGATAAAATACTTGTTGGAAAAAGGTTGGGTTGCACAATAAATAATAAATATCATTTTCAAAAAGTTATTAAATACATCTCTGATTGTCAACATAAGAAAGTGAGATATTTTTCATTCTTATTAGAGTGTTATTTTCAGACTTCAAGTTCAAATTCTTTCTTCATATTTATTATATATCTTTAAAAGGAGAGTCTTACTTTTTAGACCACCATAATTGTCTTAAAAGACTCACTTAATGTTATTTCTTTACTTTAAAGTTATAAAATATTTAAGTCTCTTTCGATAATTATTTTATTTTTAATTTTTAGTTTTTAAAATTTAAGTCTACAACAATTATTTTATCATATATTTTTTTTTTACTTAGATACTACATTTATCTATATTTATAGAAATTAAACAAATTTTTTTTAAAAAAAAATAGCTTCCAAAAGCTTGATTTTGTTTTTTAAATTTGGTTAGCATTCACATATTTTTTTAAAGAAAGATGGAACACATTCTAGAAAATTTGAGTAAAAATAAATTTAAATTTAAAAAACCAAAAACAAAATAACCAAATAGTTATCAAAGGGGCTTAATTATTTTGTTAATCTTAAATTTTAATCCAAGCATAATGCATTGAACATCAATTTATTTCTTAAATATTGTGGTTCGTTCTCTCAATTTTTAATTGTTGTACCAAATATTTCATGGGAAATACATTGCATCTCTAATAAGATTGATAATTTCTCATTTTGTGGAGTTTGACAAACTATAGTAGTTTTTTTTTTTTTTTTGAAAATAAACTATAGCGTTATTTATACTATTCGTTAAAGTTTCTTTTCTCCGCATTAACATGTACTGAAAAAAGTTCACTTATTTTTTTGGTACAGCACCCAATTGATTAAATACTCATCAAATTTTTTTTCTTTCCCTTGAAAATTATAAAAACATTTAAGTAACTTTTTTTTTAATTATTATTATTATACCACTATTGTCTTAAAATATATTTTTGAGTATAATAAAGGTTTGAAAGACTCAAAACACAAATTTGATGAATTTTTTAATACATTATGCTTATTTTGACTGTTTAAAATTATTTTAAATTCTTGATTTTAGAAGTTAAAAAAAAAATGATTCTCACTCATTTTAAAAAAAATGATACTCATTTTTTTTATTCGTGAATGGTTCCACTTATATCACTGGACGTATTTTTACCTCGTGAGATATTTTAATGTCAAAAAAATTTGTAGAAATTAAATTTTTGGTTTATGAGCACCCCATGATGGTTTCAATAAAACATTATTTTTTGCCAATTTTTTCTCCATGGAAAATTTCTATACAACCAAATAATCAAATAAATGTCAACAAGAATAGTATCTCAACGGCATCGATGTACACTCATTGACTATAAGATAATGAGTTCAAATTCTCCACCTCCAATTGTTAGTAATTTAAAAAAAAAAAAAAAAAAAATCAATCAAATAAATAAAATTAGATAAAAACATGTCATCTATTTAATATGTCACATCGTAAAATGTCAGGATAATTTTGGGATTCAAGTAAATCATCTAAATTATTAGAATCAAATTGAAGTTATATCCAAATAAAACCAAATTCTTGCTTTTTTTAGGGAAACAGGTCAAAATAGACCAAGTCGCACTATTTTTATGGGCGACGCTATAAAGTAATTAATGGTTAAAAGTGGTATAAAATTGACCAATTCAACGAATGAATCAATGGGTGACGTGTTAGCAATATCTATGCTATCTTTATAAGAATAATCATGAATTGATTAGTGGCCGAATTTTATTTCAACATTGGAAGAATATAAATTCAATTTATAGGTTTCGCCTACTTATGTGTTAATTATATACCTAATTCCTTAATAATTAAATATAGTAAAATTACGTGATTTGTCATGTGAAAATAATTAAGATGAATATATTCTAATCTAACCATTTATTGATATAAATGATACACAAAAAGAAAAAGTTATAAGATTAATTAAATCTAAAAAATAATTACTAACATGATCAATTGAAAAAAAATAATAAATGTAATAATTATTGAACATTGTCACATACTTACTTTTTGTATATAAATAGAGAGAGAAAAATCACAAACTTTACGTATAAAGTATTGCTACTCTCAATTAAATGAGAGTCAAATATCAATTACATATTTTTTTATAATATTGATATTAATAAGTATTTATAATAAAAGATTAAAAAGTATTGACTATAAATATAAATATTTTTTAATTTAACTATTTTTGTAATTATTTTGTAAGAATAGTTGATTCAACATAATTTTCAAAAAATAAAAAATAATTAACTTTGTGAAAAAACATACTTACCAAGTCAGTGGGCTGATTACCAATACAGTGGGCTGATAGCTGAACTAAATTGACTCGGCTTTTGCCACAAAACAAAACCATGATGTACTAGAGGGAAAAAAAAAAAACTTTAACGGATCTTAAATATTTTTAAGCACTATTTTAAAGGATAATAGTAAACTAGACAATAAAAATACAATATACATCTCTTTAATGTTTCCTTTTAGTAAAAAATTCCTAATGCCTAATGTTTTGTTTTTTTTTAAAGGAACATATTGGGTAGGGTTTTTTTTTTATTTTTTATTATTATTATTTTTTTTTTAATTTAAAGTTATCCTAGAAAGATTTTACAAAAAGATAAAAATATTTGAACATAGTTCAGCTGATTAAATGAAATCTCTTTACAAAAATCAAATCGTAAGCTTGAATTTAAAAACAGCCAAACAAAATAAAAACTAAATTATAGCTTTTAAGAACTAAATTAAAATTCAACACAGACCCAAGTACAACATAAGGAAATACAAAAAATATCGAACAAAAAAATGAGACTCCCAACAATCACCCATCTAGACTGAATACATTTTTTTTTAATAGACTAATATTATACTTTTTGAATTTAGACTAAATACACTTAAAATGTAATTGCAAAAGTAAAAATAAGTAAAACTCTCAAATATCTCAGTGAAACCACAAAATAGTGGAAGAAAATAAAATCTTGGTTGTCATCATGTAAGGGAAGGTGAAAAGCAGACAAAATGATGAAGCTTCCATTGAAATATCCAATAGGCAAAGGATTTCCATTTGACAGAAGATGAAAAAGAAGTTTCAATCAGATATGATGAAATATCAAGCAAAGATAAATGAGTGAAGGAAGAAAAAAGCAGACATTATTGAGAAAAACTCTGTGGCCACATAAGGGCTATAAAGTACAACAAGCAATGTATTTGATACATCATATAAATTCAAAATCTAATATAACAACTGGTCCATCATGAATTCCTGTTATTCCCAAGCCACCCAAGGCGACTTCGAATGGGCGAGCGGGAGAAATGCAAGAAACTTTTGCTCCTAATTTACTCAACAAAGTTGATAGAACCCAAAAAAGAAATATACAACTCAATATAAATTATCAGTTATTTGTCTTTTGCGACGAGAACGTAAACTAAGAACGATATCTTTTCTTTTTTTTAATCAAAAACTCAATTGGAGTCGAATCCCATATGATTTAATTCACTTAAGTAAATTCTCACATGCCTGGATTTCAACACTTTGAGTCTCGAGAATTTTCTCTCCAGAAGGGCTAGAGTTGAGGCTCTTCTTAGCACCACCAAAAATGGCCTTCTGGAAAAAGTCATCTTCGAGCTTCTGAAGTATCTCCTTCACGACTGCAAAATCCAGACCCCCGATTAATATTAACTTCCCGAGGATCTCACCGAAATTGTTTGGCGCTTTTGGTAGATCGATGCCGATATCATCCATCATTGACCCGTATAGAAGGCATCCGGTACCTATATCCTTTGCAGTCAAGACATTTTCCTTAAGCAGGTGCTCAAGAAGCTTAACAACTGGGTCTACACATGGTGGAATCTTTTCAAGTGCTATGGCAAGAGATTCTTTGACAACCTCAGGGTGATAAGCTGGGGATTTCAGCTCCTCTACACACTGTAGAGCTTCATCGAGAATCCGAACACTGAAGTATTCCTCGAGCAGCGAAACAGTTTTCTTGTGAAGATCAGCAGAATTGGATGCGAAAGCAGGTGCTGTTGGCTTCTGAGGAGAGGATGTGACGGATGGAACGGGAGCAACCGGTCTAGGATTGTGAGCAACGGGCTGCGTTCGAGGCATGGACCTTGGTCGGGCAGGAGATGCAGCAGTGCCTAGCAAGGCACTTGTTTTCCCAGTTATTGTACCACCACTTCCCTGAGGTAGATATTTTGAATTAACGGAAGGTGTTTTGCCGGTTGATGGTGTCTGGACACGCGCTGACCCTCTGTTTTCGCCCCTTGGCATTGATCGGGATCTAGGAACCTCCCAGTCGTCTGAATCAAGTCCAGGCATACCAGGCATTTTTCTGGTCCCAGGAGGCATTCCAGGCATCATACCCCCGAATCCAGGT
Source organism: Sechiopsis laciniata (assembly GCA_037833695.1). Taxonomy (NCBI): domain Eukaryota; kingdom Viridiplantae; phylum Streptophyta; class Magnoliopsida; order Cucurbitales; family Cucurbitaceae; genus Sechiopsis; species Sechiopsis laciniata. Next base: position 6,333 of record JBBMKA010087207.1, on the reverse strand, counting down.
CGAGCAACAGGAAAACCACCAGTGCTTAATCCCCCAACTGCCTCGGCATTATGGCCATTTCTCATCATTGCCATTGAACCTGGACGTAGCCCTAGATTCTTTTCAGCCTCTGAATGAATTTCAGTGATGGTTTTTGCTTTCACCTGAGCCCCAAAAACAAGCCATCAGATTTGCATATTTATAGGCATGAAAAAAATGAAGTAAATAAAGAAACGGCCAATGGCTCCTTCCTCGCCATACCACAACCACACAACAATTTAATCACTTCCCACACAAGATCTCCAAGAATGAATGCAATGGAATCTTTCATTACTTGAAGCTATCAGAAACAAGATAAAAACTAGCAAATAGAAAAATATAGGGGGGGGCACATTTGGTCTATGGGTGTTAAGGTTGGGTTATTATTGGGCCTCCATTTGAAGGTATTTAAAGGTGGTTAGGTTGGATTATAATAACTCAACTCAGGTTTGGACCACTCTAGTTATAATAATCAGTGAGTTAGCCTCATTGATTATAATAACCAGTAGGTTACTCATAACCCATCATTCTAACTAATCTTGTTATAATAACTCATGTTATAATAAAATTCTTTGTTATAATAACATGCACTCCAAACATAGGTTGGTTATTATAAGTTATAACTCCTTTATAATAACCTCCACCCCAAATGCAAATTTTTATAAATTTATAAACTCTACAGTAATAATAACCCCTCATTCAAACACATAGGTTATGATAACTCAACAGTTGCCCCAAACATACCCTGCAGGTGATTTTGGCCCCAAAAAAACATTAATCTCTTTTGTTATATAAATTATTACCCAGAAAGTAGCCACCAATATTATTATTGCATGCATACAAAAATAAGGAACTGCAGAAAGTCATAACAAAAAAAGACCAGATAAAGTAACTCGAACAAAGAAATTGAAGACAATCATTATTAACCAATAAAAAAATTTCACCTCTTCACGCCTAGGAACCCATTTATTGGCCCGTAAATCAAGAACATCCCGAACCATAAATCTCAACCTAGGTGCTAGTTGGGTGTTTGCAGCGAGCTCCTTCAACTGGCTGAAATATACTTCATTTACCCGCCGAGATTTTTGGCTCTCATCCAGCTGCTTACCGATTGTGTTAAAAAATTGACAAATAGCCTCAACATTCTCCTCAGCCGGGCAGCTTGCTTTAACATCGGAGCCCAACAACTCCTAAATTTTTATTTAAAAAAAAAGTAACACAGAACATTCAGAACAAAGAACACTAAGAAAATGTAAATGGATGGCTAATGATAATTACCAGAACAATATGGTGAATAATCCTTTCAGGCACCATCTTCTGTTTAAGAAGCTCACCTATCAAGCGAATGTTTCCTAGAGTTCGAAGCTTAACCATTCTTTCTTTATCTCTTCTTTCCATTTCCTGATCGGGATTAGTCATCCGCCCGATTTCTGCCCTCATGTGCTCAGCACCTTCAAATGCCTCTTGGCAAATATTCAAGAGAACTCGTTTGAAAGTGATATCTTTCTCTCCAGGCACATCAGATGGAAATGGAGGAAGTTTCTCATTAAGGTCAGAGCACAAAAGTGCATACATGGGGCAAAATGTGGGCTCAAACACGGCCTTCTCAAATATAAGTGATATAACATCCTATATTTCATAACTTCAATCATGTTAGTCTGTTATCTAACGAAGTGTCTCAAAGCACAGAAATTAATACACTAGATGCAATAGTAGTAACCTTCAAAATATCAGCGGATACAATTCCAGAGTCAATCAGTTGACCCTTGAGTACGTCAAACTTTTCTGGAGTCAATTTATTAAGTATACTGCAAAAAAGAAAAAGGAAATACTAACTTTATTTCCAATATTCCATGACATGCTGTAAAATAGTAATCTGAGGAATAATAGTTACCCTTTTACTGTCTTCAAAACACGTTCCTTGTCTGAGATATTACCTCTTCTAACTGACCAAGGAACTTCAGCCTTGATGAGGGCAGCTGCAGTACCGACCTGTTTGCACAGAAAAAGTAAGAACAATGTCAGAGCCAGCAGAAGAAAGGGACTCATTTAAAAACTGAAGTTAAATGTAAGACTTGCGTGCCTGAAAATATGCGGAGGACCCTACGATAACCCATAATAATTACAATTATGAGTATACAGAGTAACAAAATTGATATTTATCCTACTTCTGAAATGAAAATAAAAAATAAAAAATTGTTTTCATAAGAACTGATCTGAATGATGTAAACTGGACAAATTAAGTAGACTGATGTGAAATTATTACCCCTTGGTTACCAGAAACTTGTGTCCTACTATTTGAGTCATGCAACCTTGACTCAGGTTGTCCGGATAAATCCTTATCCTCACGAATAGCCTCCCAAGATCCTTCCTCTCCAGATCGACCACGCCAATCTCGATTGTCTGGCTCAAAATAACGGCTTTGAGATTGTGATTGCTGCAGAAGAAAATAGGAACACATTAGTAATTTAAGTTTAACAAAGTTGTGAGAGTGTGTGGTGGGTATGTGTGTATGCTAAGTAGAATCAGAATGTAAAGGAATGGTTCAGCGATGGTTATGATTTACACACAGGAACTTCACGTTCTGAGCCATGAACTGAAACATGCCAATGGCACAGAAAAGGAAAAAAATTTCTCTGTTACAAAATGAATGTCATGAATTACAAAAATATTAAACATACAACGCTTTCAGCACGAGCCCATGTTTGATCCTCCCCGGCAATCTCGCTCTCGACTTCTATTTTGACCTTTAAGATATTCTCGGGGACTGTTGCAACCTGAGAAGAAAAATAAGTAAATAGGCATGCATGTAATCAATGTGTATGGTGATAATTATGACCCCAGCAATATCGCGGTTAAAACTAAATATGACATAAAAAATACATTGTTCTTCTCTCCATGCACAAAAAGCACTAGCCAATCAAAGTAAATGGAGGTTCAGAACGTATAAATGAACAAGTACCTCTCTAAGTTGCAGAAGCTGGTGTCGGGTGTACTGGATTCGTTCACGGCCTTCAAATCGTAGATCTCCAGTCTAAAAAGTTTGCAGCATATAATGGTTAGATGAGATATAATCATACATCATAGAAGTTATAAAGACCTACAACACAAAACAGACTGAAAAACAGTGTGACCATACATATAACCTTAGTCCATGAACCGTAAAAACTCATAAAATGGTTGTCATCGTGTTTTGACAGCATGACATGACCTCAAAGGCATTTAGAAATATAACTTGCGTTATTGATTACCAAGCCAACCCAATATGATTCCTAAGTCTAGACTTGGAAAATATTTTTTACTCCTTTACAAAATGATTTAAAAAAAAGAGATGGCGTGGTGCTAATCAAACATAAATTTTACTCATAAATCATTCAGTCTATTATTCTAATCATTTCAGTAAATACAGATGACAATATACACACACAATTACTCTCCACATAGACTAAGAAGTTGGGGATCTGGTCTACTTGATCAACATAAGAAACTTTTCCCGATTGAAAGCAATGCCTCATATCCAATTATCCCGTTGCATTTCTGAATATCAAGAAGTTATGTAGTTCATGTAATGTAATGTACGTTCTTTATGGGCATCCTTAACTCAAGTGATGTCCACCTAAAGTCTTACATGATATTCTATGTCCATATTTACATCAGGTACACGTATTTGAGTGCCCTGACAAGAATTAGGACAATATCACTTAATACAAGTAATCAAAGAAATCACAATGAACATGAATTCTAGAAGCTATAATCTATTATCAACTAAAACCGTTTACATTGAAAATACAAAGCATCCTCAGCCAATACCCAAGACCAATCAAACATTCATCAAATTTAAGTATATTGATTCAATTGAAATTCCAAGCAGGATAATTGAAAAATAAGCAACGTTAGTGGGAAGGCAAAACCCACCATGAGAACAACATTAAAACAGAAAAACAATAACACTTTGATGCATTCCATATCTAAAAAAACAAATTCACACATCCATATCGACAAACAAAGAACAAAAATACAGCACGAAAACCCCAAAAATTGATGACGCAATGCCAATTAAACATCAATTTTTTTACTCATAAATTATTCAGACCATTATTCTAAACACTTCAACAAATACGGATAAAAATATATACAACCACACCCACACAATTACACTCCATAGAGACTAAAAGGTTGGGCTTCTGATCTACTTGATCAACACAGGAAACTTCCTGAATGAAATCAATGCCCCATAGCCAATTATCCCATAGCATTTATTGATATCAAGAAGTTTTGAAATTCTATATGTAATGTAATGTAGGTTCTTTATGGGCATTGTTAACTTAAGCTATGCCCACCTAAAATCCTGCATAATATTCTATGTCCATATTTACATCAGGTACACATACTTGAGTGTCCTGATAAGAATCAGGACAATATAATTTAATATAAGATATCAAAGAAATCACAACTAACATGAATTCTGGAAGCTATAATCTGCTATAAACTAAAAACTGTTGACATTGAAAATAGAAAGCCGCGTGAACAAATAACCAAGGCCAACCCAACATTCATCAAATTTAGCAATACCATGTTTATTCAATTGACGTTCAAAGCAGGATAATTGAAAACAAGCAACGTGAACAACGGAAAGGAAAAACCCACAATGAAAACAACATCAAAATAGGTAAGAGATAACACTTTGATACATTTCAGATCTATAAAAATAAATCCACTACGAAATGCCCCAAGAGAGATGATGCAGAGCTGATTAAATATCAATTTCTTTAATCATAAATTTTTCAGCCTATTATCCAAAGCATTTCAACAAATACAGATGACAATCTATACAAGTATACAAACACACAATTACACTCCATAAAACCAAATAATTGGGCTTTTGGTCTACTTGATCAACATAAGAAACATTTTTTTATATCTCTTAGTGTCCAAACTAGCTTACAAGCACCTCAATTATTCTCACAGAACATACCACTAGACCCAACAACATTTTGATGTCAAAAAAACCCCTAGGAAATTAATTCTTAGGTGCGAGTAAGCTGGCCCAAACCCTTTTCCTGATTGAAATCAATGCCCCATATCCAATTATCATGTTGCATTTACCAATATCCAGAAGTTTTGTAGTTCTATATTTAATGTAATGTAGGTTCTTTATGGGCATTGTTAACTCAAGCTATGGCCACCTAAAATCCTACATAATATTCTATGTCCATATTTACATCAGGTACACGTACTTAAGTGCCCTAATAAGAATCAGGACAATACAACTTAAAAGAAGAAATCACGATTAACATGAATTCTAGAAGCAAAAAAATATTCAAAATACAAAACGACGTCAACCAATACCCAAGGCCAAATAAACATTCATCAAATGTAACAACCCCACGATGGTTCAATTCACACTCACTACAGGCAGGATAATTGGAAGATAACCAACGTAAACAACAGGAAGGAAAAACCAACACCAAAACGGGTAAAAAGATACAACTTGGACACATACCAGATCTACAAAAACAAATCCACCACAAAAGCCCAAAAAAGCATCATACGCACATACACACATCGCGGAGACCAAACCCCTTACGCTAATTGTACATTGAACAGAAACGAAATTCAACCTTGAGGATTGAGGCAGCGCCGCCATGAGGACGAAGCGAGGAGGAATCGGCGGAGGATAAATCGAAGCGAGGATTAGCAAATCTGCTGCCACGAAAGCCGCCGCCGCCACCGCCTGGTCTCAAACTTATCGCCGATTGATCTGCCTGCATAACTCAACCGAATGCAATTCGTTGTAGAGCGTCACAGAGAGATGGATTTGGAGAAAAAAGAGAGGATTGAAAATGGAGGATTGAATGTTGGATTGTGGTTTGACAGATAGAGACAGAGTGAGAATCTATCTCCACCTGCGTCTCCTCTCTGTATCTCTTCGCAGCAGCTGCAAAGAGAAAATATGAGGTGAAACCCTTATTTCTTCCCGTTATTCCCTTTTTCTTTAATATAAATCAATTCTATGCTGTAAATAATAATAATAATAATAATAATAAGGTTAAAATACTATTTTAATCCTAAACTATAAGATTTGTTCTATTTTAGTCCTCCAACTTTTAAAAGCTCAAAATTAGTCCTCCAACTTTCACAAAAACTTAAATTTGGTCCTTCGAGTCAAATTGCTGTTATGTTCCGTTAAAAACATAAAAAAAATGTTTTTTTTAAAATTTTAATCCTTCTCTTTCTAGATTTCTCATAACTTTCTCTCTCCTCCTTCATCACTTTCTCTCTCTTCAAGGTCTATGATCTATTTTCTTCCCCAAT
>JBBMKA010087196.1:0-13631 GCA_037833695.1 Sechiopsis laciniata | reverse complement strand
ATGTTTGATTTAAATGTGTCTTTTACTTCCATGCATGCTGAGTAAGGACCGGTTTAGGACCACTTTTGGGTCGGGTCCTTACAACCCTCGTGACTAAATCCAAGGGAAAGTAAAAAAATTAAAGATAACATTAGAGTAATTTTGTATAAGCGGTTTTGAGATCTCTTTACCTTAGCTAGTAAAACTTTGTTCTCATCGTGAATGTGCAGGACTCCTTTATGGATCACAATCTTACAACCTTCCTCGTTAAGTTTTCCTAGGCTGATTATGTTGCTCCGAAGATTCGGTATATAGTAGACATTCGTTAACAGCTTGTGTTCTTCATTTTTACACTGCAACAAAATTGAGCCTCTTCCTTTAATTTTTACGATAGATCCATCACCAAATCTTATGTGTTCATCAATCCCTTCATCGATATTGTAGAAGATATTCTTCTGACTCTTCATATGGTTGCTTGTGCCATTATCCAAATACCATCCATTGTCAATTGACTTCTTTCCATCTTCAAGTAACCCCAACGATACATTATCCTCCCATATGGACAAAAATGGTTTCTCTTCTGATGACTTTTCTTTGTGCACAACCATGAGAAGTGTCGGTTCTTCATTGTCGTCAATATGTACGAGGTTTGCCCCTTCCTCATGCTTCTTGCTACAACATTCAAATGCATAATGCCTAAATTTGCTATAATTGTAGCACTAAATCTTTAACTTATCTCGTGGTGATGAGTGTTCCATAGTACTTTGGCTCATGTTTGGCCACATCCATGTCCACAAGAATTTCCATTTCCACGTTGTTGGCCTCTACCTCTAGTTCAGTATGAGCCATCATCATTTGCCTTCTTTTCTCGTTCCTTCCACTCAACTTAAGTCAGAAGAAGATGCTCTTCACTTCTGTTGTCGTGGTGATTACGGAGCCTCTCTTCATGAGTTTTTAGCAACCCAATTACTTCCTCGACCGTCATTGTTATAAAGTCACAGAACTGCTCAATGGTGGAAACGATCTGCAAAATTTTTGATGAGACAGCTCGAAGAAATTTCTTGACGATATAAATTTCCTCTATCTCGTTGCCAAGGGTGCGAATTTTATTGACGAGCGTTGTCAACTTTGACGTAAAGTCATCTACCAACTCTCCCTCCCTTCATGCAGAGTACCTCACATTCAGTCTTCAAGTTCTGCACATTCGCTTCTTTCACCCTCTTGATGCCCATGTGAATCGTCTTCAATGGCATCCATGCCTCCATTGTTGTTTCCTTCTCGGTTAATAATAGGATCTCCTCTGGAATTGATTGATAGATTGAAGCAAGAGCCATCTGCTCATTTCGTTCATTAGACAGTTCCCTACGAGACGATCGCGTCCCACACACCTTGTGCTTTTAAGAACACATTCATCTTGATTTCCTAAACTGCATAATTGCTCCTTGTGAGCACTAGATATTGAAAAGACATGGTTCCCTCCCTCATCGATGACTTCGACAATATCGTCGATTACGGCTTTGCTTGGCGATGACATATTTTCTGGCATTCTTGCTGGTAACCTGTAGCTCTGATACCAAATGTAATAAACTCAGAAGTTAAAACCAAATAAATATAAATGAAAACACAACTTAGAATTCCAAATTTGAATTTTTCTCTCTATACTTTATTCACATAATAGTGAAGAGATAATTGAACAAATGGAAAGCTCCCCTATTTATAATGAAATGAAATGCTAAAAATATCGTGGGCAACAACCCATTGCTAGAAAGGTCGGAATCAACCCCATTGAATAGGAATAAAAATTCAAAAATTAACTAATTATGACTTAAAGCTTCATTTGACCAAGCTAAGTCAAGTTTATTTCCAATAGTATCTTCAGACTTTCCACGTGTCAAGCAGAAATTGAGCCAAGTTTGACCATTTTTTAAATTATTAATGTTATTATTAATACACAAGAAACCCATCTAATCGTTTTCTTTTCTTTTAGTTTTTCATTTTTTGAACTTGGTTTTCTCCATACCTCGTCTGGGTCCAAACGAAGCACCACGACGTGCATCAAACATCACACTAGTCCCCGGTGGGACATACAAACTATCATGCAAGACGGACTCTGTCAATCAACATACAGTAGTTCACACATATCCAAATAATCAACATAATCTACATGCATGCCTTAGACATGATATCAACCATATATATTGCATGCTCTCAGTGTAATCAATACAAGCATCAAACAATACAGATTATGCCACATCAAACAAGTAAGTGAATACAGTCAATCTAACACATGTAATGGCCACGGGCCTCAAGTAGGGGTGACGGGTCCCTTACCTTGGCTAAATCCACTAACTGCAATATCAGAACTCACTAAACCTCATGATAGTCAATCCACAGATCTGAGCCCTTAACTGAAAAAACCGATCAAAACTAGCACCTTAAACTATAAAACCTCAAAAAATCTGTCTCGACGGCCCTGTGCGCCTTTTAAACTCAGCTCCAAGAATGAGAAACAGCTTGGGTCAAATCTAGTCAACAGAAAAGTCAATGGGTTAAAACTCATCTTATAACACCAAACCAAATAGCTTTTAGAAATAACGTTAATTCATAACCAAACAACTTAATCCACAACTCAAATAACCTTAAACCCCTAGCCAAACAAGCTCAAATCACAACTTAAATGATTTTAAACCACAAACCAAACAAGCTTAATCCACATTTTAAATATCCATAAACCTGCAAATAAACACTCCTAATTCATAACTTAAATAGCCCTAACTTTGCAAACAAACACCTCTTATCCTCAACTTAAATAACTTTAACCTTTTTGCCAAACAAGCATAATAAACTCATTTAGAATGCATTTAGGCCCTAAACTAAAAAACAACCTTATTCTATGATGGAGTGTCACCTAAACTAAGAGAGAGGGAAACTCTTACCTAAACTCTAGCGACGGCAAACATTCATAGCGGCGCACTCATCGTTCTCCGATAGTGATGCCTCAACTGCTCTTCGATGCAACCTGTGAGCGATGAAGCCTCACGACGAAGCACAACCCACGGCCAAGCGACGAAACTCGCCGGAACGAAGAACCCCAGTGCGACTAACCACCTAGGCGACTGAAACTCGCTGGTAAAGATCCCCCAACGCAGACGACAACTCAGCTACTGGCAACGAACACTCTGACTCGCAAAGGCTAAAACTCCCACTACGGTGTGACTTCAAGGCATAGACGGAGCAACGACCTAAACGGCTCGGACTCAGAATACAGTGATGACCGAAGAACATGCGAACTGATTAAAAAATTATGGCTCCTCAACGGCTATGATTTCAGACATATGGCGCACGGATCGAGAGTGAACAATGTTTAACCTAGGGCCTTGAACATTTTCTTCAATATTAGAGGTTAAATAACCAACCTACTCCTCTTTCTGAACTTAATCACAAAGTTGCCCTCTAAAATCCTAAATAAAAAGTAACATATCTTTATTCCATTTGAAACGCAATAAAAATTGGGTTGTTACATGTCAAACTGCTAACAAAGTTCCTAGCTCCGTTCTTTAAAAGGCTTCTCACCAAACACTCAGTTGTAGCAAAGGAAAACCGGAGTAGTCGATCCTACTCAACATAAAGGCCTGGCAGATTAGATCAGAGTCATCAACCAATGTTAGTATGGTTAAACAATAACATGTCAATCACCTTAGGTATTGCATATAGATTAATTGGATTAATCAAAGATAATTAATTGGATTAATTATTGTGAAATTTTTTATTATTCACACGCTTCCAACACGCTAAATGCATGCTCTTACCCTCTATTCCCAACAACATCAATATAACACTGCAGTTTAAAATTTGACTTCTTAAAATGCAGAACATAATTAGTTGTCCCTTTCAGATATCTTTAAATCAATTTCACTGCATCCCAATGTTGTTTCCCTAAATGCATCCCAATGTCGTTTCCCTAGATTACTCATGTACCTACTGAAAACTCTCACTGCATGCACAATGTTTGATCTTGTGCAAACCATAGCCTACATCAGGCTCTCTATAGCGGAAGCATATGGCCCTCTAGCCATATCGTTTATGTCTTGCACTGTAGTGGGTGAGTAATCCTGAGATAATTTATATTGATAAGCTAAAAGGATACTCACAGGTTTTGCATTTTCTATGTTAAATCTCTTTAACACCTTTTTCACATATTCTTTTTGTGATCACAAAGTCAATTTACCATATGTTCTCTCAATCCTCATTCCTAAGATTTAGTTGGCAGCTCCCAAATATTTCATATCAAATTCTTGAGATAATTCACTCTTTATCTTCAGAATTTCCAATTTGTTTGCACCTACTATCAACATATCATCAACATATAGCAGTAAAATAACACACGAGTTACCTTGAGACCTTATGTAGCAACAATGATTTGCCTGATATCTCTGAAATCCACTGACCCAATTAAAAAAAACCAACATATTGACCCAACTTATATTTTTATTTTATTTAATTAACCCTGAAAAAAAATGCTAGCATATGTATCACATTCTTATTAATTAATTCGAACAAACATCATAGCATTGCATGGATAGAGGGGAAGATGGATGAAATGATGTGAGGTAAAATTTACCATATAAATGCTTAGGATAGAAAATTTTCTCTCAATTTCATATTTCAACCCCTCATTCCAACCTCTAATGTCTATTTCTCCTCCAAACAATTTTTTTTTTTAATAACATCTCTTCAAAACAATTTTTTTTTTCTACAGCCTCCATAGATTTCCGTACAACCACTCATTCAAACACCTTGATAAGTTTGTTTTTGGTAGAAAAGAGTGGAGTGGAGGGATTAATGGCAGTTGGAGTTATGTACTACTAGTTTGGGAATTGGTGTTAAAAGTGAGTAAAGTAATTAACTACTTGTTCGTTTATGGTGGTTGAAGATTTTTTTATTTTATTATTATTATTTTTTTTTATATATATATAATTTGGTTGGAGTAATTAACAACAATTATTTGTATATCAATAGTTTATGAATTTCAATTATCCACCTTAGTTGTTGTTAATTGATCTTTAAAACATTTTTTTGATATCATTTTTAGTTTAATAATAATTAAAAGTGAAAATTCGAATTCATGAGATTTTAATTCATTTACCCACATGTATATACCCATAAGGTATAAAAAAATCATATCGAATTACCGATCTACTTTTAATTTTATATTTTATTACTAAACATATTAGTAACATTAATTAAGAAAATAATAATAAATTTAAAAATTTGGACTAATTTTACCATTGAATTAATGGTTAAAAATGTGATTATTAACTCGAATATTTACATGAAACTTGTAAAAACATATTCTTGTAGAAAATAAAGAAATAAGAAGTAGTAGGCCATAATGATCTTATTAAAGAAGTAATAATTACTTTTCATAACAAAGAGATGAAAGAAAAAGTAACTAAAAGATATTACTGACTAAAATATTTGTTTACTAATAAAGAGATGGAAGAAAAAAAAAACTTTCTTGATTTCAATTTTTTTTCTTTTCGTTACCCAACTTTATTAAATTTTGTTTCATAATAGAATAATAGAATAATTAGAGTGTTATTTTAGTGTATGTACATTCTATTTTGATTATTTTATTTTTAAATATTAAATTGTAACCTTTATATTAGTAATAAAGGTAAAATTTAGTATTTATTACTAAGTTATTGTCATCTTTCTTTTGCAGATATTTTACTTAGTAATTTTTCATAATTTTAGAAATATGTTTATATGAAAATGTTTATGTTAAAAAAAACATGAGACTTTTTATGCATTAAAATAATAATTATTATTTTTTCATAATTTTTTATAAAATAATTTATCACAAGACCGAATTCCCAAACATGAAATTAAATTGGATCACAACCTATCAAAGTCAACACGCTACCAATTCTTTTGGTAGAGTTAAAATTATTCTTAGAAATAAGTATTTGAGTATTGATATTAGTAGTGGTTGAGTGATAAATTTGATGTGAAGTTTGATGAAGTTTAATGTGAGATTTGATAAAAAGTTTGAAAAAAAAAGATTTGATAGAAAATTTGATGAACGATTAAAAGTGATTTTTTACTATCAAATATTTGAAACTAACAGGAAACTAAACTCGGTGAAGAAGGCATACATTCAAAGCTAAAAAGGTTAATCCAAAATAACCTTTGATCTCTCACTCTCAGAAAAAAATATAAAGGAAGAGGAATATATTTTTTTGTAAGACAAAGGTAGAGAGAGAGAAAAGAGAAAATAAAAGAAAGAGTTGGGTGGGGTTAAGGGTATACATATATATAGTCAAAAGGAATACTATTTCAATTGTATCATTTATCACTTACTAATGAATTGGTTAGGTGCTTTTGAAAGAAAATAATTTTTTTCCCAAAATATATTGTTGGTGCAAACTGCATAGATTAATTGTGTATATGCATGGAAATTTGAACGAGTATGAATATATACTATATAAAGTTCAATTATATGCATGTTTGTAATCTTATGATATTGGTTTGAAATATTGTCTTGTTAATATATGTGAACTAATTTTTTTTTAAATTTGGATAGTTTTTTTTTTAGAGATTACAATAACTGGAGGTGGAGGATTCGAATCCAAGACCTCTTGGTCAGAGAGTGTACACTAATATCACTGAGCAACTGCTAGTCTTTTTCTGAATAATTAATATTGGTTTGAAATATTATTTTCATGTAAGTAAGGCTTTGAATCTCTATACACCCATCATTAATTATAATGTTGAATTCTACAAAATGACATTGAACAAATGTTGATCATAATGAACTCAATTTTTTTTAAAGGTAAATGTAAATGAGAGGATTAAAACCATATAAAAATCTAAAATAAAATTAATTTTAAAAAAGCTACTCCAAATTCTTGTCCAAGTAATCAAGTACTTGGTATTTAGTTATTTATTTTCTTTGTATTTTGTTAACGATGGATATATTAATTGATTAAATAAAATGGATTCAAAAGTGGACACATTTAATGGAGATTCTTTAAAAACCGATAAATGACTTTTATTCAATCAACCATTTAACTTCCATGATGAGTAAAATATAAATGACTACTTCATTTATACACGAATAATTAATTGTCTGTATTTAACTGATCAGTGAGTACTAAGAACGAGAATCATTGATCATTAAATAATATTAAATTTTAACTTTTAAAATCATAAAAATCAAATTCAAATTTTTTTTCCACAATTAAAACTAAGTTTGTAATTTTATTCAATATCATTTTATTTATTTTTGTAACTTTACTTGTTTTTTTTTTCTTTTTGAAGTTATAACAATTTGGTGTGTTAAAATTTAAACCAATGACTTATTGATCATTAAGTATATATTAATGTCTTTGAACTTTTTTTTTTTTTGTGATAATTTTACCTTCTTTTATTTTCTTTTTAAGGAAAAGAGAGATTAAAAATTAAAAAAAATTAAAAAAAAATCCAAGGTGTAAAATGAGGCACACGAGACAGTAGGAGTTAGGAGTGTGCATGGACTACCAACTCCACGTGTAGAATTGTGCAACCCTATGCATTCCTCATTCCTCTCTCTCTCCTCTTCCCACAAACCACTCACACTCCAATTCCCTCTCTTCATTTTTTTAATAAAAAATATTTATTTTCTCCACCCAAAAAATGTTCTTTTTCTCAAGAATAATCTGCCCTCAAACATTAATATTCATCTCTCTTAGATCTGTCCCCTCCTAAAAAAGCCCTATAAATACCTTTCTCTCTTCCTCTCTACTTCCCCAGCCAATTCTCATAACTCTAAATCCTTCTCTACTTTTGCAAAATGGTGGTGGTCCTTGCCTTGCCAAAGGTTGCTGCTCCCGGTTTCTCTGGTGCCAGTGGCAGAGCAATCCGTTGCTATGTGTATCGGGAGAATGGTGGTGATGACGACGACGACGATGATGGAGTCTCCGTTGCGCCGGCGGCGTGATAATTATAAGTATATGCATTATGGGAGGAGGGTGGATTTGATGAGTTTGGTTTTAGGGCATAATATTAATACTAATTAGGGCTATGATGATGATGATGATGAAAAGAGGAATGTTTGTTAGGGCTATGATGGTCTTCTATGTAACTCTAACTCTTTGTCTTTTTCTAGGGTTTCATACCCTTTTGTTTACCTATCATACTACCTTTGAAGTAGTTTAAAATACTTACTTATATATAATACTTTCTCTTGGTACTTTCTAATATTCATTCTTTCTAATTAAAACTTTCATCTCTTACTTCAAGAGTTTCTCTTTTTGGATTCTAATTAACAATTTTAGGTGGAGGATTTTAACTCATAACCTCTTAATTATTAGTTTATACATCATGTCAATTGAGCTGGAGTTCTTGTAATTGGCTTCTCCTAGAGTTCTAATTTAAACAAGAAAACAAACTTTCATTCAAGGGTTTTCTCTCTTACTTGGATTTAAAACTTCCATATAATTGAATTGAAATCTCTCCTCTCCCCAATAATATGTAATTTCAAAACCAACACAATTTGACACTATCTTTCCCTTGATTCTTGAAGTGGTATAAACTTCCATTATTGACTATATTCCTCTCTTTACTTTTGAAGTGGTAAGAACTTTCAATATTAGCTCGCTCTCTATGACTCTCTAGCTCGCTTTCATCTTTGCTACCAATTGTATTTCCTCTATGAATTTTCCCAACTGAGAGATGTTTGTTGAAGGCGAAGAACAACACCGACAGCATCCTACTTGAGTCTCCGCTTCGAGTCGTGCGAGTCTCATTTCCTTTGCCAAAACAAGACCCAGCTCTCTCACCGTCATCACTTCTACAACCTCGACATTCTAAATCAAAGGGGGTTTGCTTTGCCAAGGTTAGCATCACCTCTCCTCTTTTGTTTCTAATTTTGCTCCAAAACAGCTGCTCTTTTCTTTGTGTCTGATAGTCTCATCTATGTTAACCTTAAAATTATGAAAATTTAGAGCTTTTCACAGAAAAGTTCTATTAGATAATTTTCCTTCCCTTTAACTAACTATATCGATTGGATTGTTTGCGTCTCTCTATTTTTGTCTATACAATTGGCAAAATCTTCCTACCTTCCATTAAATATACATTTTATGTTAGCTACGATTTTGTTGCTATTAATCTACAAATACGTTTTTTTAGAATCTTATTCCATCATTAAATAATAATAAGAAGATGCTTCAAAAAAAATAATAAGAAGAAGAAGAAGAAGAAAGCAATTAACTCTTCTTCTTTTCATAAAATTTGATATACAACTTTTTAGGAAAATAACCAACAAGAGTAATAGATCAACGACATCAATGTATACCTATGAATTAAAAGTCATGAATTCAATTTCATTCAGTTATTGTTGAATTAAAAAAATAATCTAAAGTTTTAAAACCATGAAAGGAATTTTTTCGAAAAAGAAAAGTCAAACATGAGATCAGTTTTGATCTTTCATGAAGAATTTTGCATGCATGGCTTTAAGGAGCAATCTATCTTAATCAATTATATAGTTCGCTGACTAAAAACACGCACCAAATCAAATATCATGATTAGTTAATGATCGGTTGGCCATAAAATTCTTTAAAAAAACAAAAAAAACAAAAAAAGTTGGCCATAAAATGATTATTTAACATGCCCATTTATTTATAATGAAATATGAGTAAGCCTACTATAAGGTACCAAAGTATGAGAATTTTTTGGACATGTCTTTATTTCTAGATGTAAATAATTTGAGTGGATTTTTTATAATTTTTTTAACTAGTCAAGTTTGTGACAATTTTTACCTTAAATTTGCAAACCTAAACCTAAATATGTGTTACAATTTTCACTAGAGTTTCCACCAAAATCACTCAATTTTTAACAAAAATTAAAGTGGAATATATATCAATTACCATTAAACCTAATAATTTTATGTGATAAAATTTGAATGATAATGTGGAAATGGACACACTTCAATAAGTAATTTGAATGTAGAAATAGACTTTTTTTTCTTCTTTTTTTACATGTTAATTGAATAGAGCATACTCTTTTCGTAGTATATATTATTAAATATATTTTTCATAATAGTACTTTAAATTATGTGTTAGAAATTATAAATCTCCTCTATATATATATATATATATATATATATATATATATATAGTGAAATGCAATTAAAAAAAAAGAAGAAGAGGTTTAATTTAGCCATTATTTTTCTAAAGTTTCCTTGAGTCCAAGTTTAGCTTCCGTACGGAAAATGGTGTAGTGTTCGTGAGTATGACTATGAAGTGATCTTTGAAAATTGACGAGGAGTTTTCAATCGACGGAAATTGACATTGCAATTATGTAATTGTGAATTGATGAACTGTGCAATTCATGCGGCGTGGTGATTGACGGTGAAAAATTAATGAATTTCCAATTATCGGAAATGGTAATTGGCTATTTGTGTTGCGCATTGGTTAATATAAAATCTAAAATTGGTAAACTTGTTGGTTATCTTTGTCTTGTTAGGATTGTTAGAAGTATTTAAATTTGTTTAGTCAATAAATCATATTATTTAGGATATTAGGTAGAGTTTGACCATTTATACTCAACTCTGTTGGGGAGAACCACGAGCGAGGGAACCACACAGAATCCCTAAACCTCAGGTCGGGACATGTCCTATACCGTGTCCGTTGAAACATACACAAATATTTTTGGGTAACTTGACCATCTGTCAGGGACCCACCACGAGTGAGGAAAACACACAGGATTCCTAAACCTCAAGTCAAGACAACGACACATAAGTCGTGTCAGCAAGGGCATACTCGAATACCAATAATGTCCCCTGACCCTGTCGGAAAAAGCCACGAATGAGGAAAACTGCAGGGTCCCTAAACCTCGGGCTAGGGGCGCCAACTGCTAACCCCAACATGCGGGGACCAACCTGCCTGCAGACAACATCTCGTAATGTATGTAGCCTTACCGACAGGCATCTCCCCACGCCATCATCTGTCCTAGTGGCCTCTTCCGCCCATGGGTAAGCTAGCTCCCTCTAGGGTGGGTACCACAATTGACGGGCTCTTCCGCCCATGGGTAAGCCAGTCCCCACTAGGGTCGGTACCATAATGGACGGGTCAAATAGTATGTGAAGGGGTCAAGCGAGTCCGAACTGGCTCCCCTCTCATGCTACTACAATGGGTAAACTAGTGGAACAATGTACAGAGTATATGGGGTTCCACGAGTATAACAAAAAGATATAACCCTAGCACTAGATTCACACAAATTCTAGCCTAACCTAGGGGAGTGCAACCGCCCGCCCGAGGGTTTGTGCAACCACAACATGCGCTCATTAACTAAGGAACTCGTTGTTTCGCACATAATGTGACACGTAGATGAGATTCGACCCCTTGGTCAGATGTAAGAGTCAACCAGTAGGTTAGTGCAGCCCAACCATGTGTCTCGAAGTAAAGAGGATCCATATCCTTGCTTAATTCCTAAGGGCACTAGCGAGTCACATCAATAACACGATATTAATCACGCAACACGAGTCATAACAGGGGTGAGCTAGCTGCTCCTCTAAGTATTTACGCGATAACCGAGCCTAGTTATTCTAATGCCGATATAACAATCCAAACTAGGTATCACGATAACTGATTGCTATGAACAAACCCCTAAGGGACAAAACAGAGAAACTGAACATATAATTATTGCAGCACATATACAATCAAACATAGATGGAACCAATCATATAAACATTCGAAAGATCAAACAGAAAACCAGTTCGTCACGTATACAAGCAAAAGGTACGATTCGGGGAATGACAAGCCAATCACATATGAACAACAATCAGAGACAGAAAGTAGTTGAGAGCTACACTATGATTTCCATACTATCACAAGTATAATCAGTTCAATCAATGAGTTTCAACACCAACACAATCAAGTGACAAGTCATCTTGTCACCCAACATTTAATTCTCGTAAATCCTATCATGCCACTATTCACATGCTTTTAAGTCACAAACCCAGATCATAATGGAATTCCTTACCTTCCCGAGGTCTCGACCGAACCACCAAGCTAAACCACAAGTTGAAACAATGAAACCCAAGAGCACCTAAACATAGAATCAAGAGTAAAAGTCAACAAAATGGACAAACTAAGCCGAACTAGCCAAAACGGAGCTTACCACGCGAATGAAGACGGGAAACTGAGCTGGCGACATGTGGCCTGAAAACGGCAGTGGCGGCAGCGGTGACCGGTGCACTACCACGAAACTCAATGAAACGTACCTCTTTTCCTTCGTCTTGATGCCCTGAGCATGGAACTAGTCTCGAAATCGCGAATGAACCTCTCTAGCTCCGCGAAACTAAGAAAGAAGAAGAATTTCAAAACCTCATCGCCGGAAAACTCCATTAAAGCCAGTGAAACTTACTTTGTCTCGAAGCTCTCGACGCCATGAGCACGAAACTGGTCTCGAAATTGTGAACGAACCTGTCTAGCTTCGTCAAACTGAGAAAGAAGAAGTGGGTTTCTTAAAGTTTTTCACAGGAAACCATGGTGGAAACAGAGTTTTAAAGGATGAGAAACTTACACAAGAAGAACAGGGGGGTTGAGATAGAGAGAGTTGAGGCGACAACACGAGAGTTGAATCATCGATGGAGGGAGTCACTCGCTGGAAACGCGAAAGGGACAGAGGCGAACTGAGGCTTGCGATGGCAAATCTGAGTACTGCTACATCAATGCGTGTGTGCTCTCCACATGTCGACGATCCAATGACCTCCTTCCTTGCATCTGCTTTCGACACGCGAGAAAGAGAAAGAGGGGTGGTAGTTGTCGGCTAAATTATTAAATGAGGGAGAGAGAAATTTTGTGGCTACTGTGATATTAAAGAGAAAAAGAAGGAAAGGTTATTTAAAAACTTCCTTTATATAATAGAAAATCCTTTTCTATTTTTGTTAATTAAAACCCACAACCCTAATCAACTCCCATTTTTTTCCTTTAAGAAAAATGGATACTAATTAATCCTATAAAACGACCGACTTGTTCTATAACTATTGTATTGCAAAATATAGCTTTCTATGAAGAAGAGTTTTAAAGATATCAATACAACATATTAGACTTAAACAAACCTGGTGAATGGATAACTAAAGAAAAGTACACAGATATTATGTGTTATGACATGTATATTAAGGGGAGATTATGGGACAAAAAATAAATCCACTCGCTGGAGAAAGAAGTTGTAGCCATTGGCGACCCCATCCAAGGCAGCCAGAGGGCTTCTTCAAACAACAAGGAGCTGGGTCAACTATTCAATCAAATGATATTGAGCATGTTTCCCATCTCTTCTTGAGAAACTAGTGGGCTATTTCTTTGCAAAATTGTGCTCAATTTCATATGTGGCAATTCCGCCAAGATCTCTTCTTTAGTTGGGGGAAGAATCCGCACGAATCGGATTTTTTGAGGAACATATCGAGAGAGAATTGGATTTGGTTAGACAATGTGTGGTTGGTAAACAAGGATCGGTTTTTTAGCAAGGTACGAAGAACATGCAATTATTTAAATATTAGAGTTTGCTAGATTAAAATTAGGCCATTTACTCATTTCTACTTAATCCATTCACAAATGCATTATTTATTTACAACTTTATAGAATTGTGGATGTTCTAAGATTATAAAA
>JBBMKA010087185.1:0-13632 GCA_037833695.1 Sechiopsis laciniata | reverse complement strand
AACTAACAAACAGTGTTTGAGGAATTTGGAATCAAAGCCAAGGTTCTAATAACCTCATTTTAATTAAAAAAAAAAAAGTTATACACAAACTCATTTAACAATCAATCCTAAACAAAGCCTCCCTCAAACCTGATAGACGAAGGAAGAGATCCTCCATCATGGGAAACAGGTTCTGCCACCCTTTTAGCGTTGGAAACAACAGTAGCTCTGCCTGAGAATCTAGCCAAAGAAGAAGATGAAAATGACTCGCAAGGAAAATCCTTCGACTTCAATATCCAGCCGCAACCACTATGCTTACCCTTGCCGGCGGAACCCCACTTTCGAAGTTGAGCCCTAACTCTAATTCGAGGTCAGCCTCACATAGAATGAGAGATTAAATGAAAAAAATTCTAGGGTTAGGAAGGTGTTGGAAAAATTGCTTATGGTGGAAAATGGGAGATGTGTTTCTGCTTGAGAAGAAGGAAAAGTCGAAAAAGATAAATTACACAAATTGTTTTCTCTTCTTTGTAGGTTTTTTTTTTTTTTTTTATATTGATAAGGCGCCACTTACGATTCGAAGCTAGAACCTTTTAAATACACATTTAATGACTCTAAAATATAATCATACATGTCTATGAAAAAATATTTCTGATTTTTTTCTTCAACACGCGTTTTTTCTGCTTTAATGACTTTTTTTTGCATTCTCTCTTGCAAAATGAATTTGGAGGGTGTCATGGTATGTTGTTTTTCTAGTAGTGGATATGTCTTATTTGAAAAATTCAACAGATGATCATTATTATTAAGTTGAAATCTTGCATTTCCAAGATTGATTGCTCAAATAATTAAGTTAAAGAGCTTCTTAATTATGAGATTATAAAAGAAATCATCTTTGTAATGCTAGTGAGTTTCCATCTCAAACAATTGGTAATTATTATATATATAGTTTGAGATGAGTGTTGAACATCTTGTAGTTTATGTTCATACTCAAAATGCTGAAACAAAACCATTTATGAGATCAAAACTTCCAATACTTATAAGAGTCATGTAATCTTGCACAGAGTGTTGCTTATATATATATATATAATAGATATGCAACTATTATATATACTCTCCAGTACAATTAGCATATGACTAGAAGTCAAATTAATATGTTCCATCTACAAATATTTAATGTGTAGTAATTATTCAAATTGGTCCACCACAATATACTAAAGCTAGTCCCCAAATGAGACTATGAACATTTTTTTTTTATTAATTATTAGATATCTTGAAACCCTGATGAATAGTATGTTTACTGCACAATTGGCTAATTGATATTAACGAGATAAATTTTCCAACATTAGGGGGAGAATTGAGAAAAGTTGAAAAAATAGATTGTATATTGTCTCATTTAGATCTTCATACAAATCAGTGTGAACTAGAAGTTCAAAAGACAAATCATTTGTAAATCAAATGTCAAATGTGTCTATACATGATTAAGAAAGTGATTAAAATGCAAATGCATCATCAAGAATTTATATTACAAGTTGTCACAACTAATAAGTTATCACATGCTTGAAGTATAGTAGAGTAATGAGTTCCAAAAATAACTTCTCGAGAATATGGATTTCTAGGAAAAATCATAAATTTTACTAGTTAAGAGGAAATGTTGAAAAGTTAATAAGAGATCTCAATGAGTTATGTCATGGTATGAAAAAATGGAACCAAACAGATATAGTTGTTGCAACATTCTAGGTTATATTATTTATTTGATATTATTTATGGAAATGAGAATTCTGAAAATAGATATGTCGAAGAATGTCAATATAGAAACGGTTGACTAAAGTGGAAATAACCAATCTAACTAGAATTTCACTCACTTTAAAAAACGTAATGTTTTTAGACCTCTAGTCCATACATTTGAATATGTAAAATATGTTGGATATAAATGAGTATTTGTATGTAAAAGAAATTAAAAAAAAAAAGTCATGAGATATAACGAGATTCGGTATACAATATTCTCACAAAAACTTGTTATCGGTTACGATGAGACATATTCTCCTGTGGTGGATGCAATAACATTGAGATATCTAATTAGCATGACTATATAAGAAAAACTTGACATGCATCTAATGGATGTAGTAACAACATATTTATATGGATCTCTGGATAATTTTATTTATATGAAAATCCTGGAAGGATTACAAGTACCTGAATCATACAAATTAAATTCAAGAGAATTATATTCCACTAGGTTACAAAGATCTTTATATGGATCAAAACAATTTGGACGAATGTGGTAGAATCACCTCAGTGAATATTTATTAGAAGAAGGGTATAAAAATAAACTTATGTGTCCATGTGCATTTATAAAGTAATTACAGTTAGGTTTTGTTATTATAATTGTATATATTGATGATTTAAATATTATTGGAATTGCTAAAGAGCTTTCAAAGACAATAAAATATCTTAAAAAGGAATTTGAGATGAAAGATCTAAGAAAAACAAAGTTTTGCCTTGGTCTACAAATTGAGCATCTAGCATATGAAATATTTATTCATCAGTCAACTTACATAGAAAGGATCTTGAAAAATTTTACATGGACAAAGCACATGCACTGAACATTCCAAAGGTGGTTCGATCACTGGATGTGAATAAGAATGGTTCTGACCTCGAGAAGATAATGATGAACTACCTAGTCCAGCAGTACATATCTTAGTACGATTTGTGTACTTATTTACCTTGCTAATAATACGCGACCTGATATAACATTTTTAGTCAATTATTAGATGGATATAGTTCTTCCTCTACAAAAGGGCATTGGAACGGAGTTAAGCATGTGCACCGTTATCTTCGAGAAACGATTTATATGAGTTTGTTTTATTCCAACAAATAAAATTTTGATATAGTTGGTTATGCAGATGCAAGATATTTATCTAATCCTCATCAAGCTAAATCTCAAACAAGTTACCTATTCACATGTGGAGGAACAGCTATATCATGGAAATTCGTAAAGCAAACCATTACATCCATTTCTTTAAATCATGCAGAAGTTCTTGCACTTCATGAGGCTAGTCGAGAATATGTACCAGAGACATACCCACAACAATATACGAAGACAATACAACATATATAGGACAAAACAAAGAAGGATACATTAAAGGAGATAGAGCTAAACATATCTCACCAAACCTCTTTTACACAAATGATCTTGAAGAATATGGTGATATTACTATTCAACAAATCTCTTCAAAAGAAAATTTGGCTAACTTATTTACAAAGACACATTACCTACTACAACATTTGAGAAATTGGTGTACAACATTGGAATGTGGCGACTCAATGATCTTAAGTAATATTTTCATGAGGGGAGTAAAAGATACTGCACTCATTTTCCCTGGCTAAGATTTTTTCCATTGGATTTTCCTAGTAAGGTTTTTAATGAGGCAGTCATGGATATCTGAAAGTATTATGAATAGATATCCATTCAACCTTTAGATTCTATATATAGAAAGTCCTTTTAACCTATTTCCCTTTAGAATAGCAATGATAAAGCTATTTATGGCAAATGTAACTTGTGGCTTTCACACTTTGTTAACAATATAAATATGTGTATGAAGCATTTGTAAACACACTTGATTGATTAAGAATTCTTATAGTTTCCTCTCTACATTCTCTTCCCTACTTTTGCTTTCTATTTTGCTTTGTTCTTTACTCATGATCTTTACTTTCTTTCTCATGAGTTTATAATTGAATTCAAATTATATAAATTTCCCGCTAACAACTTCTTTTTAAAAAAATAAATCACCACTATTTAACAAAAATTTAAAGAAAATAATAATAATAATGCTCACTTAATCATTTTTATGAATTTAAATTTCTTCCTAATATTATAATTAAAAAATAATAATTTTACCAGTCGTACCTTTATAATTACATTTAATTGAAATGGCTAATAGATGATTTTTTTGGGTAAAAAATTTGAGAGTAGAATTGATTCTGTGGGGGCATTAAATTAAAATAAAATCTATAAAGAAGAGGGCATTACTTTTTATATATTTTTTTCATTAATGATAAAGAAGTGATAATTTAATGAACTATTAATAAATAAATAAATATATATATATATATTGAAATAGAACTATTTAAATTTTAGAATAAGTTGAAAAGCTTTTATTTAGAAGACCAACGCAGAGTACATGACATTACAAATTTACGATAGCCCACAAGTAAAGAATGATTGCTTTGAATTAATTATTTTTGGACATTTTAATAGAAAATTTCATGTAATGTCACACATCAAGCATTAAATTGTCAATGGGTTTGCCGTGTATTTTTCTATCTCCGTCATGTTACTCTTATGCTTCCATTCATCACCTTTAACCAAATTAATTAATGACCCTGACCTATTTAAAAAATTAGTCTCTCATGGTAAAAATATATTTTAAAAATGAGATGTTAAAGTTTGAATAAAGTCTCAAATTATAAAACTTAGTTTTCTTGTCAAATGACAAATCGACCCTGATGTTAGTTGGTTACATTTAGATTAAGGAACTAGATTAAAAATCAATATTTGGTTGGTTGGTTATAATTTAATTCAACTCCACGACGGGTTTGATTCTAAAAATCGATATTTGACACTTATCTTATCTGACTTTATATGGTTCAATAAGAACTCCTATTTACAGTATAGAATGTGCATACATTAGCTCAACATTTAAATAAACAATTACCGTCATTGTCTACAACCAAATACTAGGGAACATAATCTCGAGCACAAGTCAGCCTTGTTCACGAACCTCTGTCAAGTGACCAAGCTAGCTTAGGGAGTCAAACCCTATTTCAAAAGTCAACGAGTGAACATGAGCTAAAATAGCTCAAAACACATGAACCTCCAAGATTTAGCTCACCAAGTATCATAAATTATCTTGGAAATCATAACAATCCTTAAGGACACACTAGCCCTAGCTTAATAGGATAGCATTGGTTTTGACTCCTTAGGAACATAACCGGTCCTAGCCAAGGAAGCTAATATTGGCTCCTATCTTGATATCTAAAACAAGTTAAATGGACAAATCCCTCCGATGACTTTATTGACCAAGGGACACCCTAGTCAACTAGTTCTAACAACAACATGAATGAGATGCAAACGTCTTCAATTGTGGGAGCTCTCTGCTAGGACATGGTTGCTATCTTTATATACCGCATGCAGCTAAATACGGTCAGGGTGGGCCTGCACCCTCTTAAAACGTACTAGGTCTACACATGCCTAAACATGAAGAATATGAAATTGAGACTCAGCACTATTGACCCTCACTAGATCCCTAGTCTAGCCTTTCCATGCTCAAGCTCAAAGCAGGGACTCTGTTAGTGACAAACTTACGCCTTAATTTCAATCCAGGTATCATGAGCTACAAACTAGGCTCCAGGCCACTTGTTCCATTGTAAAGACCGGACCCAATCTAGGGTCTCAATCTAGGTCTCTACTATAAATGCATTGCCTTAAAGTGTAACAACTAGACATGTTTAATAAATAGATTAAAAAAAATGTTCATTTATTGAACCTCATAAAACAAACCCAAGTTTGGAAAACCGATTCAATAGGGTACCCTTGTGAAAACATATAAAGACGTATAAATCCAGTCGTAAAAGTAACATGCCTCAAAAACTCAGTTCATGTAGAATTAACACCAACAATTAAATCATGACTATGAAAAAAAGATACATCATATGGTCATGTCAACTCCAATCAGCCATCCCGATACAGCTCATGAGTACTTGTGGAAAACCACAGAGGAAAGGGTTAGTCTTAAACTCAATAAGGATCCTTACAAGAATCGGTTAACACATTTATAAGAGCAATAACATGGTTTATCAATAACAACAATGGAAACAAAACCCCTAAACAACAATGGGTACAAAACCCCTGAACAACAATGAGCACCAAATCCCTGAACAACAATGGGCACAAAACCCCTGAATAGTAGTAGTGGGCACTAACCCCTGAATAATAATACTGGGCATTAAACCCCTGAATAGTAGTAGTGGGCACTAACCCCTGAATAATAATAGTGGGCATTAAACCCCTGAATAGTAATACTAGGCATTAAACCCTTGAATAGTAATACTGGGCATTAAACCCTTGAATAGTAGTTGTGGGCACTAACTCCTGAATAATAATACTGGGCATTAAACCCCTGAATAGTAGTAGTGGACACTAACCCCTGTATAATAGTGGGTATAAACCCCTAGGCTTATCTCTGGGTAACATGTCTATGCATGTTTACCTGTTAGAGCAGCATACAACATTCCTAGGTAACATGTCTATGCATGTTTACCTACCAGGGTAATCAATCAACAATAATTTTACCTACCAGGGTAATCAATCAACAATAATTTCTTCTATGACTAACACATGCATCATAAATTACTATCCATGTGTTTCATTTATAGTACGCTTATCTATCCGTATATCTTAATCAAATAGTCATTATGTATTTCATTCAACATATCATTCCCACTCTAAGTCAAACATGAGCAGATAACCAAGCAGACAACAAGTATGATTCTTAGTCAGCATCAACGTCCTTAACTATTGTGATACAGTAGCACATGCAACAATCAACCTTAAAGCCTAGTTTAGGTGAAGAATGCCCTTAACTTGGCCGAAATCTAAAGGTTCTACACAATCCTCCAAGTCATAGCACTCCTAGAAGCTTTTTCGGACTTCTATGACCTATAATAAGTAAATGGGTTAAAACTAGCACCTTAAACCCACAAAATCGGACTCAAAGCGTCAAAATTACCTTAAATACAGGGCGGAAAAAGTCAGTTGTTACATCCCTAAACCCTGCCTAATCCTCTCGATGATGAAAAAACAAGCATAGCTAAGAATAATCTACATGCCCAATCCTAAACAAGAAGGAACAGTATGTTAGACTAACAACATATCAAGGTAAACGTGCTCAATGTCCCATACCACTAAGAAAAAAACTAAGACTTGCAATCTAAATAACAACCTAACTACAGAAAGCGTGCCAAAATACTAAACAAGTAATCATATGTGTCACAATTCATAAATAAGATTAAACATAAAATAAGTAAATGAAACATCTCATAAAGAGGTAACTGACTAATATTCGACATGCTTAATCATGCATCAAAAACCAAATCAATAATTACAAGATAAATGATAAGTTGATAACAACAAGTATTCTGGACTGCACAACCCTAGGTAAGAGTCCTTACATTTTTTGTTACATAACTTCTCAAAAAACGACCTGAGCCAACCTCGAACGAGTGAATAAAATACTCTTCCCAGCAAAATAGTGATTCTAAGACTAAAAAAAGTAAAACAAGCTATACAGAGAGTTTTGAGGTCTTAGAATTTACAATTCTAGGTCGTCGGAACCTCATCGAAGCATGGCGGCCTGTTGAGGAGTGGTTATGCGTGTGTCACATGCGCCAATAAGCTACGAGGCTGGATTTGATGCATGTGGTGGCACGTGCGTGGAGGAGCAACTGTAAACAGAGCACGTACATGCGACAGATTTAGGACAGATAACCTCTCTAAGGATGTCGATGTGCGGCAAAATGTAGCCACCTAACCTCTATGAGGTTTTTCCAATTTTCAACAAGCGTGGTTAGGGTTTTCTTAAGCATGTATTTATACATTTAAACTTTTCCTTAATTGCAAACAAGTCCCCAAAGTAATAATTATTTAATTTTCAACCTATAATTTATTTATAATTATAAAATACTTTCGGGGCCCACAAATTATAGAAAACCCCCTAAACTTTAAAACATTGAGAAATTTGATAAGATCAATACTATTGGAGTAAACTTACAATAGGGAATAATAAAATTACAAATTGGAGAGTTTTATTTTTTAGTCGAATACTGATTTTTCACGATCGAATTTGTGATGGTAGTGTTGAACTGCATTATCACTAAACAGTAAAATCAACATGTCACTAGCCCTTTTGATAATATATATTTTTTTAATTTTAACCTCTTTAATAACTTTGTGAATTTAATATTCGGCTAACTTTGCAATAAGTTCTCTAATTTTAACAATTCATACAAATAACTCATCTAATTATTATTTTGTGTTAAAAAAAAAAAAAAAAAAAAAGAACAAAACAAACAAATAGAGAGTGAGAGACTGGAAAATGACCCCCCGTAAGAGCATTAAAGAGGGTCAGAAAAAACCTGATGTTTGTCTTGTGGAATGCTTTTAATTTAGTGTGTTGGGTACACACACATAGGAGACACTATTAATCTATTTTATCTCCTTTACGTTTATACATTATACATTATAAAACTTACCACACTCTTCTGTTTCAAATAAAAATCCAATGTTCCTTTAAAAAAACCAAAGTATTTTGGTTGAAAATATTTTTTTCATTTCTAAATTTTCATCCAAATAACAATTTAATCCATGAACCATAGTTTTTTTTTTTCTTTATAAGTATGAATATTTAACTTACACGTAATTTCAACAATTGTTACAAAACTGCTCAACTCTACCATATTTGGGTTGTCACATAAATTATTACAAATTACAAATTTATTTCAAAGGGTAGGTTACTATGTTCCAAATGAATTATTATTTGTAATTAAAAATTGAGTTTTGATATTTGTAATCCGTCTTTTAACTTTAGTAGCAGGTATATAAAATTTATAATAATTTATTACCTACCTCGAAAATTACCATCAGAATTAAATAAGTTTGTAAACACAATTTGTTTGTAATCAATTTATGAGTTCTTTACCCAATTAGTCAATTTAATATAAATTATTAAAAATTTAGTAAAATCTAGAAGAAAAAAATAGTAAAGATATTCAAAACAATATTAAATAAGAAAAAATTTCATTTGTTAGTTACTACATTTTCCTTAGTATTATCATCGGGTATTTACTCCCAATAATAATTATTGGGCATTGCATTTTAATTATAGCCTTTTTTTTTGTAAAATATTACAATATCGAAGATTTAAGGTTTGTTTTTTTAATTTTTCAATTTTTTCCTTTCCACATCAAGCACTCATTGAAGTGATTGAAGACTATCAATAAACAAATTAATTTTATAAGCAAACTGATTAAATTTATTAGCAAACTGAAGGATATCGATGAACTGATTGAAGGCTATCAGCTAAAATTGATTGAATGTTATTAATTGAAAAATGATTGAAGGCTATATGCCAAAAACTTATTAAAGCGTGGATATTTTGGTTATTTTACCGGGACTATTCCATTTTTTTGTTACATATGTAATTATTTTCTTAACAAAGTTCTATTTGGTATTTTCTGGTGTTTATGCTATACATGTAAAATCCCCATTATCATTTGTAGTTGAATTTCTAAAGAAAAAAATTATGAAAGAAATTATATAATTCCGTGATTTTCTCCCTCACTTTCTCTTGGAACTGAGTTTTCTATTGAAGTAGATAATTGATTGAATAATAACTTAACTTTTATCTCCTCCATGGGAATTATTTATATATAGGAAGCTAAGTCTCAAAATGCAACTAGATCCGGAAATCATAGCAATTGAAACTAGATAATCCAAAATTGGAAAATATATCAACCAATCTAAACTACTCGAATATATCTAATAGTCCCCCTTCAAGTTGGACGGACGTAGATTAGACGGTCAAAACTTGAATAAATGGAGTAGGAGGAAATATCTTTGACTACTAGCACAACAATCTAACGATCTAAGATGAGAGAGAAAAAAAAAGGAAAAAAAAAAACTACTATGAGGAGTCCATCATAACTTTATCCCTCTCAATCATCTTCGAAGTGCACCTGTTCTGCCAAATGAGAAATGAAACGAACCTACAGTTTTTTATGGAATTATATCTACGTAATGAATGATTTCTTTATCGTTCTCCACAAGGATTCATGTCTAAAATTAAAGTTATGAACTTAAGAGCTATGCAATAAAATAAAGAAAAATGAGTTTGATAGTTGTTTTTGGTTTTTCCTACGACTCTACGTACGAAATAAATAAATGAGTATAGGTAAAAATTGCGGATGCAAAAGATGTTGAACCTGCATAAGTGGTAATTAAATTTTATGCTTCCCTATTCGAATAAGTGTTTTTCACACTTAATAATTTATAACTAGCCTAGCTTCCTCTGTGACTAATCATAGTAAATCTAGGCGACACATGCAATAGTAGAGTTATTCCTGACTCCTCAAATAATGCGAGAGAACTCCCATTGAACCTATCGTAACATACTGGATCTTCCTACAGTTCCCTCTTCCGAGTTTACTGAAGGTTAGCATACGTGAGTAACTAATTGAAGCATACTTAAAATTAAAAGTGCAGCAGTATAAAAACTAACAACCTACATTTTCAACATGCATTCTATATACGGATTCTTACCAAATCTCCTACTTAATGCATCATAGAAATAGACAACAATTGATAAGAGAAATTTAGATATCTCATCACTAAAAGCTATTAAACTTCTACAATACTACGATCTACTCCTAATTACAAAATAATAATAAAGTAAGGAAGTGGTGCAGCTGTGAAGATTTGCAGACTCCTTGTCATTGGCAGCTACAAACATCACCAGTTACGTTCTTCGTGCGAATTTGCTTCTGGCTAACCAACTAGCTCCATCAACTGTAGCTTCTTTCCTTCTATAAATAGAGATGATTGGCTTGGCTAGCAAGTTTGGATGAGCTGGAAAATCTTCATAAATACTGAGATCTTTTATTGCTACTGGAATTTGTTGATTGCGCCAAATTGATTGCTTGATTGATTTTCTATTCTTTCCTTATGGCGTGATTCTTTGAACGTAACTACCTTGTGAATGCATTATGTTGCTTTTGTTTTTCGTCATTCGCATTGATTCGTTCTCCAGCGTCTTAGTTCAATTTCCTGTATTGCATCACATTTAGCATAATTTGTTCATTCATTTGCTCTAAAATGTAATGCGGTGCCATTGTTATGCTGAATAATGAATGCTTGTGATTTCTAACAGTTTTACATGCAAAATACCTTTTATAGCTCGATTTTTTCCCTTGAACCTTAGAAAAAATGCATAATAAACTAGCCTAATTTATGCTCTATTTGAGAGTTATTAAACCCTTAAACTTAAATCATTGCTTGTCTCAAGCAATGCGTGATCTAGCTATTAGCACTTTTGTTCATCTAAATAATTTTTTCCTCATTTCAAGCTTAACTCTAGAAGACCTTAATGCATCACATCATTCTAGCATAAAGCTTCTTTCTGTTATCAATTTTTAAACTTTCCCAAAGATTCAGATTCGCTTCAAAATCCTTTTTATTGTGACTGGCAGATTGTTCCTTATTACAAGTATTCCCTATTACTTAATTTATTGCATCCAACTACTTCTATAACTAAGGTTGGCCAACGCATTTTGTCAAGACTGCTATTTAGGTCCCAAGATCCCTCAAGGATTTCTGCTTGTGCTTTATGCATTCCTTTTGGGTTGCCCTCATATCTACAATTCCGTAGTTCCTAGAATGATTTGCTT
The DNA here is from genome assembly GCA_037833695.1 of Sechiopsis laciniata. NCBI lineage: Eukaryota > Viridiplantae > Streptophyta > Magnoliopsida > Cucurbitales > Cucurbitaceae > Sechiopsis > Sechiopsis laciniata. Next base: position 2,157 of record JBBMKA010087185.1, on the reverse strand, counting down.
GAGATAAAGCATTTCATCTAAGAAAAAGAATTTTAAGCTTGCACTTTGGTAGACAGTGGAATACTCCGAGAATTCCTATGGCTATTCGCTCCTTTCTGTCTTTATTTTGCCCAAAATGCATTGATCTTTATTTTGCAATTTTTTTTTCATAAAACAATGCTACTTGTCTCACTTTTTCTTTCTTTGTAATCACTACGCGGGCTTTCCCTCACCTCCAAACTTAAAATCTTTATTGTCCGCAATGAAGGTGAGGCTTAGTTCCCCCAAACTTATTTATTTCTATAATTAAATACTTTATCTCAAGTTCTAGGACTTCCTTGTAAACTTTTGGTTCTTTCTACCATGAACGATAAGGACTATTCTGTTGCTAGGTTTGAATCTAGGGAAATTTAAGAATTCTTCTAAGAAAAAGAAAATTTCCTACTAGAATCTAAATTTGCAATAATAATGCTCGCGCTATTCTTTCAAGGGAAAAAAAGAAATTATGATTTCTATTGATAAGGAAAGTTAATAAACTGCATCCTAAAATGATATGAATGAGATGCATGCGATACTGAAAATAAATAATTGAAATTATGCACTCTATCTTGATATGCATGCTGTAGTTAAACTTTAAAATGCGAAAAACAGAAAAATAAGAGAGTGGGACTTCTATCTATTTTTCTGTAATCCTGTTGCGAAGTTACCCACCACACAATTTAAGAAAATAATAATGATGTAAGAATGGTGACGTAGAAAAGCAATAATTTCATCTCAGCGAAATTCCACTCAATCAAGCAAAGTGTGTGTGTAAATTCCAAAGATTGTGCAAGCATACACAGTCTGTTGTAGCAAGTTTTATCTGTAAGTACATGTCATTCTTCCACAGGGATTTTTTTTTATCATGTTTTGAATTTGTTTTCATGCAAGAGTTAAGGGTAACAAAATTGGTTGATAAATGGATAATAAGTAATCGAAAAGAGTAAATAATGAGAACAATATGAGACTAAGTATCGGAAGGATTTAGGATTTTCAGGGCTTCGCTTAAGCAACGAGTGTAGCGAGGACGAACAACTGACAGACTTCCCTTAGCTCTCTTGAGCTCTGGAATTTGACTCTCTCGAGCTCGTACTTCGGTTCTCTCAAACTCAAACATTTATTATTAATGAAACAATCAGCATTAGGCGAACCTTATCTCTAAGTGTTCTTTGATTAACAAGTAAAGCTTAAAGTCCTAATGTTATACATGTAAGTTCGCTCTATTTCTATCCTCTCGAAGAAAAACAGAGTTAATACAGTTGGTTTGTCAACAAAATGTATATAAGGTTAAGACAACATGCATAACAAGTCTCGTTCGCATTTCCCTTTCGCCTAAGCTAAACCCTTACTTCCCCATAATCTTCCAACAATGGATTTAGCTACTGATATCGGTAAACATTATTGAAACAGATAAAAAAAATACTAAACATGATTTAAAATGAAGATTAAGCAACCAAAAAGATGCACGAGACGAAGAACAAGTAATAATAAAGACAAGGGATTAGAAAACTCTTGAAAATTGATAACATGAAATTCCTCCGGTGAAGCTCTGGTAACAATCAAAATATCTTAGAATGCAAGTAAACTAGGCTAGAAAGCAAGAAAGAACTAAAGCCCGGCGAAATTGCTCGGGCGGCTTGAAATCTATTCGGAAGTAAACTTTGGTAAGAATGGAGAAGGAAGCTCTGAAAATGACAACTAGAAGAAAATGCCTAAAACTTTCGAACCCTTTGCATTTAGGAGATGCTCGTCTTATATAGGGCTCCCGACAAAAACCTGCGAACCTCTACTCCACGATCCACCGCTCAGCTGAAAGCTGTTCTGCTCTGACATTCTCCTGCTCCATGATCCGCTCTGTTCTTGCATCAGAGCTGACAATGTACGAACGACTGAGATTTACTCGTTAAGCTTCGGATCTTTGCCACGTGTCCACTTGACTAGATAGTTTGCACCAACCATTCATTCACTCTGTCTTTGCTTTGTAGGAGCGAAATAGGTTCTTCCTGGACTGTTTTGGCAGGTCTTTCTTCTGCTTGGGGGAGCTCTCCTTCTGATAATCTACTTCGCTTCCCACGTTTCGCTGCAATCAAACTACAAGTATCAATTCTTTTTAACACTTAATAATTTTTACTCAATCAT
>JBBMKA010087174.1:0-13632 GCA_037833695.1 Sechiopsis laciniata | reverse complement strand
ACACTGATTTACTTCATTTAAACCATATCATACTATACCATGCCACCCTGCAAAATCTTTACCCTGTAGCCAAACACCCCCTACCAAGTTGTCTAGTTGATCAAGAGGAGAATTCCGTTTGCGTTGAAGTTTAACATTTTCTTCCCAAACTAAATTAGGAATCAAATTGTTAAGAACAAAATTAAGTGATTACATAAAACAATTTTTATACGATTTTTCTATTTTATTTTAGGAACTCAATTATAATAAAATTTATTCTAACAAATTATATTATAAAATTTAAAATTTTGAATTAAATTGTTATAAAATTCATTAGAAATTATAATTTGTAATGTCTAAATCTCACGAACTATTTAAGAAAATATCTAAATAATAAATATTTAAATTGCATGTTTAATATTAATTATTTTAGATACATGATTAATTAGTTTTATATACAATAGTCCAAAGTATCCCTATTCTAGTTTGTTTCTATATTTTGTCTATCATTATTTTAAATAAGATTTTGTTTTAACTAACATGAGAGATGATATTTATTTTAAAATAAAAATAATAAAAAAATAATAATAATGATGCTCATTTGACATTTTAAAAATCAAAACAGATAATTACGTTGATTTTTTAAAAAATAAAAAAATTAAAATTTCAAATCCTTGTTTTCTTACGAGAGGGATGAAATATCTATGTTGTAACATCCTAGTTATATTTTTAAAGTATATCTATCAAAATTTATAAAATATAATACTCTTTGATGGGATTAACCAATTGATCAAGCAAAAGACTTAAAAGATATGTAAATATTTTTTAGAGTTAGTTCACTTGGGTTAATTTAAATAAATCTCAAACTAATTATTTATTTATTTAATGCTCTATTGAATTTAGGATATGAGTTACCTTGATAAGTTTATTTGTAACTTTATAGTAATAAAGTCTAAAATGCAAAGTATATTTTGGGAGAAAATGGACTTTTCTTTAAGGGTTAAGGGTTTTGGTTGCCAAAAAGGGAAAAAAGTTTTAATATAAGTATAATGAATTTATTTTTCCCCAAACCCATTTAATCTTCCAGCCGCAGAATCACCCAACCCAGTCTCTCTCTTCTTAAACGTGTTGACAGTTTTCCCACCCGTTCTCCGTGTGTCTTCATCGCCTCACCCCCATCGACCATCAGATGGCTACCACGTGTCACTCTGCAAGAGGTCGAGAACCCTCCTTTTTTTTCATCCAGCGTTGAACCCCAGCGTTTCTGGCCACCGCGTGTCATCGCTCTAGCTCTCCTCCACCTCGTGCGTGTGTTCCCTCCGACAAGCCTTTCCCCTCCATTTAACCTTGTCGGCGTCGCCATCGACTTCTACCCAAACAAGCCGTGACCGTTCACCTTCATCGCTGCCACTTAAGTTCTGTTCAATGCCATCTCGGCGCAGGTTTCGTTGCCGGTAAGCTCCATCCTTCCGTGTCGCTGTTTCTCTGAGGTGCAAACATGAGAGAGTGTAAGCTCCTCTTCTTTTAAGCTTCATTTAACCATGGTTTTCGGCGAAGAGTTTTTAAAACTTGTTTCTTCATTCTTAGTTTACGGAGTTAGAGAGCTTCGTTCGCGATTCCGAGACTAGATCCTTGCGAAGAGCGTCGAGACCTTTGAAACAAGGTAAAGTTCATCTGGTTCCATGGCGACGCCCTATTGTCGCCATTTTCGGGCGATTCCTTGTCAGCTCAGTTTCACGTCCCTGTCATGTGGTGAGCTCTGTTTTGGCTAATTTGGCTTCGTTTGTCCATTCATTGACTTATTCGTGTTTCTATGTTTAGGCGACTCTCGGGATTCATCGTTTGGCTCGTTATTTAGCTTGGTGGTTCGGTCTAGACGTCAGGACGGTAAAGAGTTCTATTATGATCCGGGTTTGTGGCTTAAAAGCATGTGAATTGGATGTTGGATGACTTGTCACATGTTTATGTTGATGTTGAAACTCACTGATTAAACTGATTATACTCGTGATAGTGTAGAAACGTAATGAATCTCTTAAACTGCATTCTGTCCTTGATTGTTGTGCTTATGTGATCGCATCGTCATTCCCTTAATCATACCTTTGGCTTGTATATGTGATGGCCTGTTTATCTGTTTGATCTTTCAAATGACTAAGTTGTCTAGGGTAATGCATGTAGCGATTGTAACTGAAATACCCTAACGTGTTAGGTAACTTATGAATGGGATTATGCATGTTTCTTTTCATCTATGTTTTACTGTATATGTGTTGCAATGATTATATGCTAAATTCTCTATTTTGTTGCCTATGGGGTTTGTTCGTAGCGATCTGTTATCGTGATACCTAGTTTGGATTGTTTATGTTTAGCGTTAAAATAACTAGACTTGGTTATCGTGTTAACCACTTAGAGGAACAGCTAGCTTACCCCTGTTAGGACTCGTGTTGCGGGATCAATACCGTGTTATTGATGTGACTCACTAGTGCCCTTAGGAATCTAGCGAGGATATGAATCCTCTTTACTTCGAGACACGTGGTTGGGTTGCACTAACCTATGGGTTGACTCTTACATCGGACCAAAGGGTCGGATCTTATCCACATGTCACATTGTGTGCGGAACAACGAGTTCCTTGGTTGTTGAGCACACGTTGCGGGTTGCACCAACTCTGGAGTTGGCGGTTGCACTCGCCTAGGCTAGGCTAGATCTCATGTGACTCTACTACTAGTTATATCTCTTTGTTATACTCGTGGAATCTCATATGCTTCGTGCATGGTTCCAGTTATTTTTCTATCCCAGTACGTGGGAGGGGGAGCCAGTCACAACTTGCTTAACCGCGACACCTACTGGAAGAGGCCACTGGGATAGATGATGGCGCTGAGGAATGTCTGTCGGTGAGCCTGCATGCATTTTGGGGATGATTTCTGCAGGCAGGCCGATCCTCACATGCTAGGAGTTAGCAGATGACGCCTCTAGCCCGAGGTTTAGGGAACTTATATGTTTTCCCTCCCTCGTGGTCCTCCCCTGATAGTGGTTAGATAATTTCTCGGCATTTAGCTATATCTTTGCTCATAGCTTGCACGTCGTCGTTTGACATTGTTTACTCGTGAGCCCGAGGGCCGGGCACGCATGTAGGAGGCACTTAGCTTCAGTTGTCATATCTTCTAACTTGTTTATGTTTGCATGTTTAACCCCATGGTGAGGCTACTTACTGGGTATATTTTGATATACTCACCCTTTACATTTTCAAGTACTGATCCATTCCTAGGTGGCTAGGCTGGGAGATGCATCAATCATGGACACGGTATCGATATTTTCCTTTCCGCATTATTTTTATCATGTGTCAAACTTTATATTTTAAACTATGCTAAACTGTCTTTGTTTTGAACTATCGAGATCCCAAACTATGTTTTGTATGTTTTTTAACTATCAGTTGTGTTTCATGATTTTACAAGGTTTCGCTGAAAATTGCATGTGATTATTAAATCGATTTTATGGATTTTAAAATGCATGCACCCGTAACACCTCATTAGAGTATTTTAGAAAATCGGGTCGTTACATATGTACATCCTTTGTCCATGTTAGTAGATACGCTCCCATTTGTTTCAAAATGTTGTAAAAAAGGCAAATCAATCACAAAACACATGCGACCGCTGTCACCCATTAATGTTCTTCTTCAACTTCAATTTTGGGAGCTGAATGGTCGAAAAGAAGATGCCAGGCAAAGCTCGAGCCCCCGTCCTCCATCTACGAGCTTTCCGTCAGTCCACCTCCATCAAGCTCAAAATCGTTCCCCCTTGCCACCAAGAACACACCAGGCGAAGCTTTTCCATTGTCCATTTTTTACATGTCTCGTGAGTGCAACATATCGTAAATTGTTTCGGACTAGACTTCACCGTCTTGTATTGGAAGCTCCGTGCCAATGTTATGTTGCAAAGGACCTTCTTCAATCCATCTTTATTGGGTAACATTATACCTACTCTTAACACGGTGGACCCGCCTGCCAAGTTCGGGATGTACATCTCGGTATATGTATGGATGATGTCCGACAGGACACATCAGTCACTGTATATACCACCAGCGAACCCGTTGTATATCCATTGGACGCCCCTGTCATACTTCAATATCCTCGTCTTTTTTTGTGTGCCCCGTCTTTATATAGTGATATGCTTCTGACTTTTGCATTTTCGTCCAAATCTAGATTTTCCTTGATCGAAGATGTCAGTAGGGATATGGGGGTGTTGTATGTGATATCAATCATGGCGGTATTGTAGTTCGAGTAAACATCCCCCTCATCCCAATTTCCATTAAAGGCGACCGTAACCGATGTAATCTCCATTTGCAATTATAACTGGTTGCTTCCTACACTTGAAAAGTGACACAGAAGACGATAAGATGTCTATGGTGTGATTTGGTGAAATTGTGAGAATAAGAAAAAATAGCAGAATGTCTTAGCCACGTTCCTTGGGGATTCGCTGCAAAATTTGAAATTCGGTGAAAATGTAGAAGAAAGAGAAATTATGGGAATCAGTGATGGAAACAAATGAAAATTGGTGAAAATGACACAATGAAAATGAAAATGGAAATTGGTAATGGAAGGTTGCTAATTCGATGCAAATGAAAAATTGGTCAAAGTGACACGATAAAGGGCTATGATGAGTTGAAAGTGATTTGATGAGTGGCTAGAATGAAATGTAATGTTATTAAAATTAGATATTGGTAAATTTAATTTAAAATTTTAGTATTTTAATATAATTAGTTGAGAAAATGGTTGTACACTTGTTGTAGAAATGATTCTTATTCCTAAAATGGTGGAGTGAAATAGTTTATTAATTTGAGAAACGATTCTTATTTCTAAAATGGTGAGATGAAACAGTTTATTAATTTTAATTCCTAAAATGTTGATTAATTGAAAAAGGCATAAATGGTAGAAATATTTTATCACTCCTCTCCCAATATTCAAAATAGATGTCTATTTTAATTCCCTCCCAGTTACTTATTTTCTCAAATATTTTGTGGGAAGTAGACATATACTATAATTTTCCCTTAAAAAATAGTGTTTGGGCTCAAGCTAACCCCTTCAACCTCCAAGACTCGGCCCATAAATTAGATCAAGGTTTGAATTGGATTTTAATTAAATTTAGTTCTAAATTTTTGTGCTATTTTTTTTTTCTTAATTAAATTCTTAAAGTTATATATATAGTTATAGCTATAGATTTTCTTTACTACGTTTTAGGATGGTTTATAAAATTCATTAAAAACATATAGTACTTAGAATATAATATAAATAAGTACAAAATTTAAAAGTTTACTTATCCATTTTGATTTTTTTTTTTTTTTTTTTTTTTTTTTTCTTTTGAGAATTCCATTTTGAAGTTTAAAAAGAACAAAGTTATATTTGTATCACCAAAAAGGTAGAAAACAGTTTTTTTTTTTTTTGGTGACAATCCATATGGTAGAGTTTAGTAATGGCCCAAAATATCTAAATGTTTAACCCCCAATTCAACTATAGCTCAAAGTGAATCCAACTTGTGTCTCAAAAAAAAAAAAAAATTGTGGTTGATATAATTACTTCAAGATTATATGTAGTATAAGAAAAATAGACTAGAATTTTAGTTCTAATTAAGTTTTAAAATGTCGTTTTAATAAATAAATTGTGAAGGTTTTTTTTTTTTTTTTTTTTTTTGAAAATGAAATTGTGAAGGTTTAATGAATGAATCAAATTACGTAATTAAAAATAATAGTACTTATTTCACACACTAACTAACTAACTAACTACCTTTGTTCAAAAAAAAAAAAAAAACTAAGTAACTAACTATATATATATACACACGTCACGCGTCAACAAAAATACTCGTCATACTTTTGTGGTGATTTTTTTTACTCAATTGATTTGATTCATTCATGATTTATTTAATTTGTGAAAAAGATAGAAAATCTTTACGTTTTATCTCATAAAATTATATTTTTCTACTTATAAAAGTTAGCTCTTCTTCATAAATCATACTCTAAAACCTTGCTACATAAGTCTTTTTTATTTCTTTATTTTGCAGGTTGCGTCTTCTCACATTAAATAAAATAATTGTTGCTATCAGTAAAGGTTAATGAAAGTTATCTTGTTCGAACTTTGATAATAACAATTTCTTTTTAACAATTTCTTACTTTTATAAGCATCTTGAAAGATAATATGAATATAGTTATTATTTTCAATATACTAAACAAATTATTTTTCAATGTCAAAAAAAAAAAAAAAACTAATTATTTTCCAACATATTATTTAATTTTGTCCAAAATAAAACTGCCTCTACTTTAAAGTTTGGTGGAGTGTTTAGTTGAGAAATGCATTTTCACACTTTTAAGTTTATTCTAATTCGATTGTTGAACATTTAAATTTGTATAAAAAACAACCATTTTTGTCCTTAACTATATTTTTTATTTAAATTTCAAATTATGACTTAAATGTGTACTGGCATATTAATTTGAACATTCTTTTATCCCGTTAAGTTGAGATTATAAAAATCGGGAAAGTTGATTTAAGGTATATACCATCATTATTTCACTCTTGTGGTAATACAGTTTAACATCATGCTCACGAGATCGATCTCAAAAATTGTTAATGCATTTTCACCCTTGCGCAAGAACTAAAATGATTACTTATTAATCGAAAGAGATGATGCCCTCATTATTCCATTGCTTGGTAGTAATACAGTTTAACAATATGGTCATGGAATCGATTTCAAAAATTGGTATGTAACTCTAATTTATTTGAGAGTAGTACTCTCTTTCTAGAGTTTGTGGTCTCCTTCCTTCAATTTATACTAAAAAAATGAGCACTTATTAAAAAATTAAAGATTAAAATAAATAAATTTAAAAAATGTTTACGAGTTTGAAATTTATCACATCAAATATTGTTGAATTAAAAATAATGATATCTCCACTCTTTTTATGGAATGATATTTTAGAGATGTCTATTTTTTTTTTTTTTTTTGTGGGGCAAGACTTTGCGTCGGTCTCTAACGATATAGAGAATCTCATCTAGGAGGGAAAAATGATCCCTGCCGTGTTTCTCTTTTCTTTTCAATTTTTTATTTTTTTAATAAGATTTTATTTAGAATTAATATTTTTTTCTTTCATAATTAACTATCTAATTCAACATTATAAATATTTTTAATGAAAATTTAACTTGGTGAAAATATTATCAAAAAAAAAAAAAGCAGAAAAAGGGAAAAAATAACTCGATCCCTATTGATTCTAGGCCGTGAATCTTTTCCACAATCCTCACGAAAAATTGTGAATTTTACAAAGACGACGATTGCATTTGATGGTAGGGGTGAGAACGAGAAATCTATTCTTCAACCCCATATGAGACGTGGACATCTCTAAGAGTATCTTATCACATTGTGATGTTCACACTGTTACTCTATAATTTTTCTCATTTACCACCTAGTTTATCGACTAGAATGTAAATTGTTGTTTGTTTTTCTCTCGGTGTTAGGATCTCATAATTGTCTCACATTAAAAAAGTGGAGAATACTCCAACAACAATATAAAAGAGATAAGGGTTATTCTCCTCATTGCTAATTGTTTTGAGGTGGAACTCCATATGATCTAATATGGTATGAGAGCTCCATGTGAGATATTGGTCCCCCAAATTCCAATCCATCCCAAATTGCTTTGAATTCTAACGTGGGTGTGGACCTCACCCAAGCGGGCATAAGCTTAAGCAGGTACTTGATCCCAAAGTTCTGATCCGACCATAGCAAAAAATAAGTCAAAACGAGTATTTCTGCCACAAATTCCAATCCAGTTCAAGATGGTATTTCTCAATATATGGCCGCCATCTTAAGGAAAAATGTTGGAAATACTCATCTTGTGGCAATTATTCCACATTGAAAAGGTAAGGATTCTTCAACATATTTATAAGAGATATGAGTTATTCTCCTTATTGTCAATTAGTTTTGAGATAAAACTTCATATTCTCTAATATGGATTAGAATCCATAAACCCCAAACAGATATTGGTCAATATAAAAAAGATGGGTTATTTCTTTGGTTACCACACTCCACACAATAAAACCATTATTTATTATAATTTTCATATTTTGTTCAAATATTCGTAATTATCTTTGCTGGACACAATGTCTAGGCCAACGTGGATATTAACTTTTGTTAGTAGGATGGGGTAGTTAATTCTTAATAAATTCAATAAAAAATAAGAAAACAACAGACAATTCGAATAATTCTCAAATTATCTAACCTAAAAACTGTAAGGATTTAGTTGAATTATAATTCAATTTGAGTCGGATTGGTTATGATTTTTTAAGTAGGACGTCTGTAGTTAATTCTTAATAAATTCAAGATGTACTGATGTAAGGTAAATTATGATTTTTTTTTTCTAACCATTTTTTAATAAGGTTAATTATTGAAATGGAAAATTATTGTTAGAGAAATAATTTAAATAAAAGTTATCGGTCAGTGAATAAAAGCTATAGCAAAATTTATATTGCAAAAAATAAATGCTATCAAAAGTTTATTATACTATTTATATTAATTATAAAATATAAGATAATCTTATTATTATAGTGTTAAAAAGGCTATTAGAATTTAAAGATAACACTTTTATTTGAGTTATATATAAATATTATACCTTCTATTAAAAGTGTTATAAAATGTTTTTATAGAACCGTAGTTAAATTATGCTTTCAAACTTTATTATAGCATTCACTATAGTTATACAAAATGCTATAAACAGTCCCAGACTTTTTATAATATGGGCTGTCAAGACCTTTGAAAAGAACTATAAAAAGCTTTTTATAGCCTTTTTCATGAACTATCCTATATGTTATTTTTTGTGGTGTCACTTTAATTAATATGGATATTAAGTTAATGATTCAATTGCTTAAACTATTTCATCTTAGGTTCTCAAATAACCAATAGAAACACTCAATTGCAGCCATTTTTATTAATTAATTTATTTTATTTTATTGGTCTTGTGGATAGTTTAATTAAAGATATTGACTTGAAATGCCAAAGTCTTCTTTATATATCAACTTGTGTTAACCCTAAATCATATGTTTAGCCACATTTGAATAATAACCAAACTTTGGTCAAACAAACTAGCCTATCTGGATTTAATTTAGTAATTAACCCATATTAATTTGAGCTTTAATTATCGTCCTTAAAGGAAAATCTCATCGGGTAATGTTTATCTTAAAAAGGGAAATCAATAAATTTTAATTATTCATTTAAACTTTGAACGTTTCAAGGAACTAAAAAAAAAAACTTAAAATTTTGATGAGTATATCCATTTACCTTCTCTATTTGAAAAATGTTTTTTTTAGTACAATAAGAAATTTGGCAATTCAAACTCTATATTTACTAATACATTAAGATGCTACTGAACTATTATTCTCGCGGTCTTAAAAAATGTAAGTTTACACATATGTAAATGTGTAATTTAATCAATTAAGCCTCTAAATTGTTATAAGTGAACAATCCGCCATTTAAATTATCATTTTGTGGATAAGCTTCCCAAAAATCTAAATACTTAATTTAAAATGGTCAAATAATTGAAATAAATCTCTTTATACACATGAGTTTTACTTTTGAGAGTAGTTTGGGTGCAGTCACAGCTGTACCCCTCACATTCTGTCCCTGATGTGGCTCTTTTAGAGCCACACATCTCAGATTTTTTTTTTAAGTGTTCTATTTTTATTTTTTTTTTAATATTTACTTGTTTGTAACAGCACCACCTGGGTGCAGCTGTGGCTGCACCAAACTGCTCTTTTACTTTTTTACATTCTTTGTTTTTATTTGGAAAAAAAATAAATTTCTCCAAACCATTGTCCAAAAACATGAATTGAACGAAGTTTATTTTTCGATCAACATAATATAATCGTTGTCGACTTTTCTAAAGTATGCATAATTAATCCCAACTTGCACCAATTGCTAGAGAGATGGGCATATAATTTGAAGAAAAATATTGAGAAAATAACATAGTGGAGGATCATACATGTGGGAAAGACAAGAAAAGAAGGGTGTTTTTGGAGACCATGGGAATTATTTTCAATAAATATAATGACTTTGTGTTCTAAATCATGGGGGCAGTTACTTGTTTGAATTCACACTCTTAGGTTTTAAAAGGTGCATTCATATGTTTGGTTTTCTTGAATATAATGGAACTACAATTTTTTTTTGTTGGGTTATAATAACATTTGGTATATGTACTTTTTAAACTATGATATTTTGGTTGGTAAACTTTCAAAATTTTAATTTTAATTTATATACTTCGAAAATATTTAAATTTTATCTTTTTAGATCTATTAATTTTTTTTTTAATTACAATAATTGGAGGTGTGAGAGATTTCGAACTCATAAGCTCGTACTCATTAGATATACTATAATGTCATTGAACAATTGTTCTTGTTGACGGTTAAATTTTAATTTTTATAATTTGATAAAACCTAAAAAAAATGGTTATACTTATAATCGTTCGTAACTCTTTACGAATTAAATATGCAGAAATAAGAAAAAATAATCACTGCACATTGAGAATTTTTTTGGTTTAACAATCATTGGGATAAAGTGATTCATACTTCGGTTATACTTTGAATTATTGTTCTTGTTGACCATATTAATATAAAAATTATATGTATTTAACTTATTATGTCTAAAAATATACATTCTAATTTTTTAAATTATAAGTACTAAATTTTAACATTCTATAGTACTTCCATTTTCTAAAATTATAGACTAAATTTTTATTTGATTTACCAAATCTATAATTTAAATTTACCCAATAAATATAATAAAAACTCCAAAACTATGTAAACTTGTTTCTGAAAAAATAAAAATCTACTTAAATAAAAAGGTAATAATCAACTAAAATGTAAGGCCAATTTTTTAAAACCATAATCATTATATATCCATTAAAAATAATTATGAAACATAATCAAACAACCATCTCTAAATCTAACAACAACAACAAAAAAAATCATATCATAATCCTTATCAATTTTATCATTACTTTTTTTTTAGATCAAATAAAAAAGATTGATTATTCTTTGTCTGGTGTTGACTCATTGGAGGATTAAAAAAAGGACAAGTGGGGGAAAGCAAAAAGACCTAAGCCAGCAAGGCAGATGAATAAGTTGCGCGTGGAGCACAAGCGCGTAGACCGAGAGTAGTAGGGTTTTGAGTAGGTAGGGTGCCACGTCAGCTTCGGGCTTTAGGTTTGGTTTCCGCCAAGGGGACACTCACGTTTCGGTCGTGGCCGTTACGATTCGGATTCGGGCTCGGCCCACATTTGCACGGAACTCGTGTGCTGTCTCTGCGGAGGTGTCAGAATCCCACGTCATCTCCCTGTCAGATCTGATCCTCACCGTCACTTTCACGTCCGGATCCGACGGTTGTTATATGCTCACACGAACAACCCCTCCCCTCTTTCCTTCAACTTCCCTGCCGGCATGTGTAATAATAATTGGTATAAATTATAAATTTGGTATATTTGGAAGAAAAATAAAGTTTAGTTTAATTTCAAAAATTACAGTTTAATTTTTATGGTTCTAAAAAATTAGAATTAAGTTTATCTGATTTTAAAAGTTATAATTTAATTCTCATGTGTAAATGATATAATTTTCTTTTAATATAAATGATACGATCTTTTTGTTCAATTAGTTATTTAACTCTCAATTTTTATCATTATCATGTGAATAATTAATTTATCATTACTTAATTCAATTTTAATTATAACTACAACAAATATTTTTTAGATTTTATCCAAATCACATGCACTAAATTTTACTTTTTAGAATCATTAAAACTAAAATTTAACTTTTTTGGTATGGACTAAATTTGATTTTTTTAAAACTAAATTTCAGTTTTCTTGAGACCAAATTTATAATTTACCCTAATAATAATTATTATTTATTTTGTTTCACTTTTATTTTTCTTTTTAATTTTCAATTTTATAATCCCTTTATATTTTAATTATTAATTCCAATATAGAATCAATACAACTACGAAGAAGGGGATTAAACTCCTAAAAAAAGGTGGTTAAAAAAATTAACGTGTATTTTGTTAAAATACTATGTGAGTTCTTAAGATAAAAAAAAAAAAAAAAAATTAAAAATAGCGAGAATTCCCAACATTTTTTTTTATTGGATTATACAAGATGTCACATAGCTCTTTTGTTGGTTGTATATACTATTTTAGTCAATAACCTTCAAAATATTTTATTTATTTTTAAATTTAACAATAATTAGATGTGAAAATTTTAAACCATATTCTCATATGATTACTTAGTCATATATGATACCATCCACTTCTTTTTGGCTTCTAAATATTTTATTTTGGTTTCTAAGTTGTATACAAAAAATCAATATAGTTTCCATCTTTTTACTTTTTATTTGGTACTCACGATTAAGTTTCAACTTGGCATTTTCAATTTTATAACTTTTATTTTTCATCCGAAAATTTTCACAATCAAAAGCTCATGAGTTTATTATTATTATTATTTTTAATTATATTGGAACTCAAAAAGTTTTGTAAGTTTTAAATCTATGTTATAGAGGATTTAATTTAGCATTTATGGTTTGTACTAAATCTCTAATTAACCTGCCAACATGAGCAATGCTTTAGTGGCATATTGTACGACTTAGTAACTATGAGATTATAAGTTCGATTCCCCTTTCTCCAATGCATTGAATCAAAAAAAAAAAAAAAAAAAAAACTCTAATTAACCTAAATCACTAACTAACCCCAAAATTTAAATGGATAGTTTAAAATCAATTTAGTTATATCAAAATTTGAACTATTTGATTAAATTTTATAATTATTGAAAATCCAAACTTAAAAGTAGATATAAATCCAAAAATTCATAAACCAAGTAAACATAAATGAGTTTTTTTTTTTAATGCAGTAAACATAAATGATTAGTCTAAAGAATAAACTTGTACCATACATATTAGAGGCATCATAAATTATTCAATAGAATAAAATAGGTTTTGGTTTGCGTCTTTATTAAAAAATTAATTATCCCTAATTTAAGAGAAAAAAAAATCTTTCTATCGGATTTTAATGGTCAAGAGGGTCATGATTAATTATCCAAAAAGTTTTGTGGTATGTTGGTTTAGTTGGTTTAGTTGTCATCCAATTTAACTCTCCGATCATAAGTTCAAATCTTGAAAATCAATTAAGAGGTGAAGAGTTCAATACATAGTAATCACCTATCTAGAAATTAATTTTCTATGAATTTTTTTTACATTAATTAATTAACTACTTGTTTAAGAACTGTTGTTAACAATGGTTGGGGTAATAACTATTCATTTGGAGTTTGATGTTAATAGTGGTTGGTCAATTAGGGCCCGTTTGATAACGTTCTCGTTTTCTATTTCTTGTTTCTTGTTCCTAATTCTTGTTTCTTGTTTCTATTTTTATTTAGAACAAAAAACAAGAATGTGTTTGATAACTATTTA
The DNA here is from genome assembly GCA_037833695.1 of Sechiopsis laciniata. Classification (NCBI taxonomy): domain Eukaryota; kingdom Viridiplantae; phylum Streptophyta; class Magnoliopsida; order Cucurbitales; family Cucurbitaceae; genus Sechiopsis; species Sechiopsis laciniata. The sequence goes on along the minus strand of JBBMKA010087174.1, from coordinate 188 downwards.
TGTTTCTTGTTTCTAAAAAAAATAAGAAACATAAACAAAACTTGTTTGATAATCATTTCTAATTTCTAGTTTTTTTTTTATCTTAAAAATAACATTACATAAATTAAATACGCATAAAAAAATCATGAAAAATAGGAAATGTGTTGTTGATATATCTATAGTAAAATTATGAAATAAAATAAAACAAT
>JBBMKA010087153.1:0-13635 GCA_037833695.1 Sechiopsis laciniata | reverse complement strand
TATTAGGTAGGGATTCTATGACTCCGTACCCACAATCTTGGTCAATATCAACTTCATCATGACCGTGTTCTACAACTTTTCTTTGTGAAGGCATTAGCTTCACCGACCAAGGAGGATTAATTAGATCTTTTATGTAGAACACCTGTTTGGCTTGAGTGGCTAAAATGAAAGAGTCAGATTTATGTCCAATGCAATTAAGGTCTATGGTTGTAAATTCCATGTCGTTTAATTTTTTTCCACCATTATTTTCAACCCAATCACATTTGAATAGGACGATTTTAAAACCATGGTAATCGAGCTCCCAAATTTCTTGTACTGTGCCATAAAAGGTCATGTCTGACATTATTGGATTTTTCTCCTTCGAACTTGAAATTTGCATAGTTTCAATTGTTATCATAACTCTACTGTTTTGCACACTTCTAAGATAATCACATTTTTTTGTTTGATATTGAATACCATTAACCATGTAACTTTGGTAAGTGGTAACTTATGAACAAGGTCCATGTGATATCCACCTTAACATAGATGATATAGAATGTCTTTGAACCCCTAAAGCCAACCTAACTCGATCACGCAACAAACTGCTAAATTTGCGATTATGTTCATCTTGTAGCCATTTTTTATTTTTAGACTTAGTAGGATTCACTTTAGACAACATTTTCATGTGTGATCTACATATGGAAGCATTCCATCTATGTTATGAAGTATATACATATGGGCTTGATCAATCATATCTTTAGTTGGTGCTTTATCAATGGCAGAAGATAATAGCCAATCGATATTTGAATCTATCATTTTGTTCGATGATCACAACCCTACTGATTCAACTCTTTGAAAAAATTAAGAACAAAACTCTACCGACTCTTCCAATATGTAATTTTCTCCAATGCATCCCTCCGGACAATTTCTATTACGCACATAACCTTTCAAAACTTTCATATACCTTTCAAACGGATACGTCCATCTCAAATAAACTAGTCCATAAAATTTAATCTCTCTTACAAGATGTACCACAACGTGAACCATGATTGTGAAAAAGGGTGGTGGAAAGTACTTCTCTAATAGGAATAAAGTGATCACTACATCATCCTGCAATCCCTTCAACTTAGATGAATCGATCGACTTACTACATGTAGCTTTGAAGAAGAAACATAGACGAATAATCGTATATCTTACGTGTTTCGGAAAAAAATCACAAATTGCTACTAGTAGCAATTGTTGCATCAAAACGTGATGGTCATACAATTTAAGCCCGTAAAGTTTCAAATCAGTTAGCAAAACTAATTTGCTTATGTTGGATGAATAACCTTTAAGCACTTTAAGTTCAGATAAGCTTTTACGCACACTCATCTTCTCTTTTCTCGATAGTGTGTACCATGCTGGAGGCAATAATGTCTTTTTTTCTCATTTTTTAATTGGGGCTAACTCAAGTCTTAATTTTGCCAAGTTTTCACAAGTTTTTAGTCCATCTTTTGTTTTCCCAAGAATATCAAGCAGGGTTTCGATAATATTCGAACACATATTTTTTTCAATGTGCATGACATCTAAACAATGTTGCACGTGAAAATATTTCTGATACTCTAATTCGAAAAAAATCGATTTCTTCTTCCAATAAGATTCTGTAGGTTGTTGTCCCTTGTCATACGTAAATTGAAGACTATTCAATTTTGCAAGAATCTCTTCACCACTTAGCGGTTCAGGAGGTATTCCATATTCTTGTTCTCCATTAAATGCTTTTTTTTTTGTCTTCTAAAAGTGTGCTCAATTGATAGGTATTTTTTTATTTCCGAGATACACTTTTTTTTTCCTCTTGGTAAATAAATTGATGATGTTTTTCTCTCTACAAATCGGACATGCTTTATAAATTTTTGTGATACACCCACACTGGTTACCATATACTGGATAATCATTAATAGTTCACAACAAAATAGCTTTCAGGGTGAAGCGTTGTTGTCGGTGTGCATCAAACATTTAATGCCCGTGTTCCATAACATTTTCAGATCATCGACTAACGAAACTAAATACACATCTATGCCATTTCTAGGTTGTTTGGGTCCTGAGATTAATGAATTTAACATCAAGAATTTACGCTTCATGCACAACCATGGAGGTAGATTGTAAGTCACCAATATAACTGGCCAACAACTATATCTAGTACTTTGGTCACCGTGTAGATTGACTCCATCTGTTGATAGGGCTGGCGAAGTTTCCTCATTTCTAAACTAAAATCAAGCCACCTTTCGTCTATTTCTTTCCATGAGAGTGTGTCGGTAGGATGTCGTATGTACCCATCGACCTGATGATCCGTAGCATGCCGCGTCAATAATCTCGTAATTTCTTTACTTCCAAACATTCGTTCAAATCTGGAAATAGGAGAGAAGTAACACATGACTTTTGCTGGAATATTTTTCACTTCTTCTTTCATATTCTTCTTAACCTTCGATCTTGATGTTCCACAGGTAGGACATAGTTCTGCATCAACGAGTTCTTTTCGATACAAATAACAGTCATTGATGCATACATGGATCTTTTCATAATTCATTCCTAAAGTACTTAAGTACCTTTTCACATAATAGGTAGATATCAGAATTTCATTAGGACTAGGCAATAAAACGTTTAAGAATTCTAACAACTCTGAGAAACTTTTATCCCTTCATCCATGCTTTGCTTTCAAATTATAAAGCCCAATCAGTGATGATATTTTGGTAAAATCTTTACAATTAGGGTATAACAGTTTTTTGGCATCCTTTAATGCTTCCTCAAAGATAAGGGATTTGTCGTTAAAATAATTTTGTGCAGCCTCAAACATCTCTATTGGGTCATCCGGGTCATCCTCCACATTTTCATCTACAACATCATCTATTGGAACACTTTCCATGTTTTTTTTCCTCGATACTGCTTCTCCATGCCAAATCCATGTGTTATAACTTTAATCAATACCATTACAAAATAAATGGTCTCTTATTACATTCACATTTTGGTACTTGGCATTCACACATTTCAAACATGGACAACAAACGATATTATTTCCTTTCGAATGTCGTATTGCATTGTTTATAAATATCTCAACTCCTAAACTGTATTCTTGTGATATTCGATCCTTAAACATCCACGACATATCCATAGCCATGTTTATAAATCTAGCCAACTAGAGAAACTTAACCTACAAATTTTTTAAAACAAAGTAGAGTCGGGTCACATATTTAACTCAACTTAAATCAACAAATTAACTCAATTAATTCTAAAACAATACAATTATTTCTAATTCAACTTATCGATCTAATCAAACAAACAAAAATTATATGAAAATGCCAAATAGCCAAAATTGTGAAACAAACAAAAATGCCCAAATTTAAGTCTTAAGGTAACTTTGAAACAAATGCCCAAATGAAACAAACATGAAAATGTCATTTATCACAAGAAACTCAAATGCACAAATTTGAAATATATATATGAAAAATTACAACATGCATTTGTGAAGAAACTTTACCAAAACTAACAAAACAAACAAATTTGAAACAAACTTGTCAATATATGGAAAGATTACAACATAAATTAGCTAAAAGTTACCTAATTTGTGAAGAAATTTTAAAATTTGTTAGCTAATCCCTTGACCTCCAAAGTGGGTGAAAATGGTAAAATGGGAGCTTGAAAATGCTGAAAATTAAAGAAATCCGACCTTGTGAGCTTCAAAGTAGCCGAAAATGAGAAGAGGAGAAGAAGAAAAAGAGAAAAGGGTGAGGCTTGGGTAGAGAGAGTGGAAAAATCGATAAAGTTGGAAAGAGAAAGTGGGGTCACGTGCGAAATAAAAACGCTCAATATACGATGGTGGGAGCGCCCGCCATCAAAAAGCTCTTAACGGAGGGCATTAATGCTCGCCATCAATACCCTTTCACGTGCCCGCCATCATTATCTTTTAACGGAGGGTTCACGTGCCCGCCACCATTTCTTTCGTGTTTTTTCAAATCCATCCTCCCAGCCCGCCATCTTTATCCAAAATTATAGTAATGTATGTAATTCCAGCAGTTTTCATGGGATATCCTCTAGGAGTAAAAGGATATCAATTGTATGATATCCAGAAACTGGTGTTCTTCAACTCTCGAGACATTATTTTTCACGAACACAATTTTCCATTCCATATAGTCGTGCTACCTGATAACAACCTGATTATTTTTCAGGGTCCTTCCTTGACCATTCCTAGAATATACAAATCTTATATCCTAGCCTGTACAAGAACAACTTGCTTCTCCTCTAGCCTCCTAAACTATAGATCCTATATCCCAGCCTGTACAAGGACAACTTGCTTCTTCTCTAGCCTCTCAAACTACAGATCAATTCGCTTCTCATCAAATTTCTCCAACCCTAGACTAGACTCATCTACCTTTAACCTCTCTATCCACAGAAATCAATCCATTCCTGGTTGATATCTCTCCTATTACAAATGACACTACAATTCAAGCCCCCAGACGTTCACAACGAGTAACCAAGCTCCCTCCTACCTTAGTGAATACCACTGTAGTCTATTAACTGATTCTCGTGAACCTTCAAACATGCCTAAGTATCCTATTCAACACTAATTGACTTACAACGACCTATCCCCTACTTTCAAGACATTCTTAGTCTCCATTTCAGCTCATTATGAACCTCGATTTTATCATTAAGCGGTTTCTCATGCTCATTGGTCTAACGCAATGGATACAGAACTACATGCCTTTGAAGACAATCGCACTCTGTCTATAGAGCCTCTCTCGTCCCAAAAACATATAATTGAATATTGCTCGATTTACAAGGTGAAGACGCGTGCTGATGGTTCCCTTGAGCGATACAAAGCCTAACTTGTAGCCAACGGTTACACCCAATTGGAAGGTCTCAATTTTCTAGAGACATATGCCTCTATTTCTAAGCTCGTCGCTATACGTGTTCTAATAACCATGGTCGTTTCATTCAATGGGCCTCTTATGCAACTTGAAGTCAACAATGTGTTCCTCCTTGGTGATCTTGCTGAAGAAGTATTTATGGACATGCCCATGGGTTATAAACCTTCCAATGTCACTGCTCGACAAGGGGAGAGACTAGTCTGCAGACTCCACAAGTTTATCTACGGCCTCAAACAAGCATCTCGTCAGTGGTTTTCAAAATTCACAGATGTTCTCTAATCTATCGATTTCACTTTGACGAAAGCTGATTATTCTTTATTTGTTCGAGGATCAGGGGATACTTTTGTGGCGTTACTTGTTTATGTAGACGATATTGTCATCATTAAGGCGACTGAGTCTGAACTCAACTTACTCGAGGTTGTTCTTCATAAATGCTTCAAACTAAAAGACTTGGGCAATTTGCGTTATTTTTTAGGCCTTGAATTAGCCAGATCCTCCGCATGCGTATTTTTATTACAACGCCAATATACACTCCAACTTTTAGAAAACACTGAAAACCTGGGTGCTATACCAGAAAATTGCCCAATGGACCTGAAATTAAACATATCATCTTCTGATACACCTCTCCTAAATGATCCTTCGACATATAGACGACTCATTGGACGTCTATTATACCTCACCATATCTAGGCCAGACATATAATATATTGTCAATCGCCTCAACCAGTTTGTATCTAAACTAGCTCAGTCTCATCTTAATGCTGGATATCATCTTATATGATACTTAAAACGTGACCCTGGCCGTGGAATTCTGTATAAACCATGTTCATCATTTCAGCTACGAGCCTTTTCTGACTCTGATTGGGCATCCTGTCCAGATACCAGACGATCAACCATCATTTTTTACATATTTCTTGGCGAAACGTTAATTTCCTAGCCTTCAAAGTAACAGACCATTGTATCTCGATCATTTGCAGAGGCTGAATATCAAGCCATGGCCCTCACGGTTTGCAAACTCGTTTGGTTATCATCTCTACTTGATGAACTGAAGATAAAAAAACAGCAGAGCATTTTATTTTGTGATAATCAAGCAGCCATGCATATTGCAAATAATCCAATGTTCCATGAAAGGAAAAAACACATTGAATTGGACTGCCATTTTATTATAGAAAAATTGCAAGATGGTTTCCTCAAATTGTTACCAGTACGGACAGATGCCCAACTTGCAGATCCTTTCACCAAAGCTTTGCCAAGCTCTGTCCTGAACAATACCTTTGAACGACTGGGTTTACTGAATTTGTTTCAACCATCTTGAGGGGGAATATTACCTATATTTAATTACACTTGTAAATGGTTAAGTTGCTAATTGATTGGTTAGTTAGTTACTTTACCAATTTGTTTGATTGGCCCACCATTATGCCATGTGTATATATATTTGACCATTTTAATGAGAATTGACTCACTTGGAGTTTTCTCCCAATTCTTCTATCACACGTTTCACACTGCAATATTATAAGAACGGTTATAAAAAGCATAAAATAATAACATTGCGCATTCTCGAGTGGTATGTATAATGATTGTTGTATCCTTGTAGAAATTGTACCCGTACACGCCGTGAAGTACACCTCTAGAAGAAGGAAGAGTTCTGCCAGAAAATTTCTTAAACAAGGCCAGATTATCGCTAACAATGATAGCAACACAGTTGACTCTAACAAAATAAGCTTTAACTATTGTGTGGCTTATTCTTCAAATGAAGGATGGAAGCTCGTGGAAATCTTTTGCGAAGAAGGATGATGAAGGAAGGTAGAGAGATCTTTGCCATTCTGACACAAAATCAAAGGATGCCAAGAGTTGTACAAGTATTGAAGTCTCGCATCCACGAAGTAATCATTTTAGCCGTGCTTGAACAAATATCAAATCACCATAAAAATCCATCGGCATGTATGAGTATGTGATCAGATGTAAGGTTGACTGGGATTTTTTAAATTGTTGAACCGTTTGTTTCTTAATCCTAAAAAGTTGCTTTGATCTTGTTTTTATTGTTTAGATTTTATTTTTCAATTTTCTTTCTTTTATAGATTTTACTATTTTTAGAACAATTATTTTAAGATTTTGGCAGTGGGTTATTGTCGATCTATAATAAAATAATTAATAAATAGAAATTCAATTAATAGAAAAGGATATAATGGTCAATTGCAATCTATATATTTATTTAATTATTTTTACAATTTAAATTTTAGACAATTATTTAAACTCTTTGAAATGGTAGACATTTGTTTATTAAGTTGTCAAAAAATAGCTATTTCCCTAGTTATCTCGATAAATAATAAGAAATTTTTCAATGATCCAAATCTGAATAAAAGAATTATTTTCTATGATCATTGCCCCAAACACCTTCCAATATTGTTGGATTAAAAAATTATAATGTTTCTTTCTTTCAACAGAAAAATGATTATAATGGCCCAAATAATAAAAATTTAGGGGAAAATGGGAGAAATAACTATAAATGGACGTTAATGAAAAAAAAGTATAAATCAAGGGAAAGAGTTGGTATCTCATAACGTTTTCATATTTGCCAGTTTTATCCAGTTCCATTCGAATGTTGCAGAGTCATGCTGAGGAAATGAGAGAAAGTCGAAAAATGAAGCGGACACTAAAATTATCACAAAGACACATTACAAAGATATTTCAAATTAGCAAGGAGGATAGAATAATCATAGTTAAGGAGAGAGGATCGTTTTATTCAAGATAAATTAGAAGCTTAACCTGTTCAAAACTAAACATCATTTCATTATATTGAATTTAGAAATGATTGAAATAATGGTTTAGCATTTATCTCTTCAGAAACATTAATTATCTATAGAAAAAATTAAATCTTGAAATCTAATCGAATCTAGAAATCTTAACAATTGAATCTAAACAATTGGGAAATAATAATTCAAACTATCCGATAATATCTAATATTTCACCCTCAAGTTGGACATCTCAACTTGATTGAATTAAAAAAATGATGATAATGAAATTAATAAATAAATAAAAGAAATTAATACATGAGGAGCGCCAATTTAGAAAGACCGCAACACCAATTTGGGAAGACCACAGCGCCAATTTGGGAAGACCACAGCGTCAATTTGGGAAGATCGCAGCACCAATTGAGAAACAATTCGAAAGGAGAAGCGCCAATTGAAAAACAATTAGGCCAATTGAGAAACAATTGTGAAGGAGAAGCGCCAAGTGGAAAACAATTGGGAAGGAGAAAGAGGAAACACACTGTAGAAGAAACTAGGAAAAAGGAAAAATCAGTTGAATATGCCATGGGAAAATGGTGGCATGGTACCGAAGGGATTGCACTGACAAGGGAAAAAAAAGTAACGTAGCAGAAAAAAATATATAGCTCTGATACCATATTGAATTTAGAAATGATTGAAATAATGGCTTAGTATTTATCTCTTCAGAAGGATTATTAATTTATACATAGGAAAAACTAAATTTTGAAATCTAACCGAATCTAGAAATCCTAACAATTGAAACTAAACAATCTAAAATTGAGAAATAATAATTCAAACTATTTAAAATTGAGAAATAATAATTCAAACTATCTCTAATAATATTTGAAGACTCTTTGAAATCACAATTCCAATCAACCAGACTAAATAATATTTAAATAATTACAAAATCAAAGAGTTACATAAAGGAGCATCCAACATGAACTACGAATTTTTAAATCCAGAACTAAATCCTAAGAAGTTCTCGTTAGCTTGCACACAGAAACATAACTCATGACACGACAACATAGTTAAGTAAAACTTATACACAAGCGCATGCTTAAGAACACAACTCAAAATCATTCGGTCATACATTAACTACCAAATACATGAATTTCATCTTCAAAACCTCAAAAGTTGGATAGTTTGGCTACTTACCTTAAAAGCAAAAAGAAGCAACTTCAACTTATCATATAAGGAAAACTTTTTTCATTATTGGTGAAAGCTGATATAAATCTGCTTTTGGTTCTGCGACCATGTATGCCTTTACTATTTGTAGTAGCTTGGTAGCAGCTGTTCTACATGAAACCTTACTCTCCTCACTTACACTAGTTAGTTGAGTGATGTTCAGAATACCACTATTCACCTCCGGGGCTTCTATCTTTAAGACTGCTGCAAGTATATACACAAGTTTTGGATTAAGGCGTGTCTGTATGTCCGCCATAAACGTATGGTCAAACAAACGACCATATCGCGCCACATTAGCTGCACTCATCTTGGATCGTTTTCTTTTAAGCTTTTTCAAAAGCCTCTCCAAACAGCCAATCTGCTTTGATGACCATCCATAGACAACAAATGTCAAGATCAAGTTAGGGCTACAGTCTAACTCCTTGCATTGCCTCGCTAAGGTGTCAAGGATATGCATCCTAGTGTAAGATAAATGTAAATCATAAAGGAAATTCGTTAGCCCCTCCCCTTCAAGAGTGGCATTGCTTACGTACAGTATTCTAAACAGGGTCGCTTTCCCTTTCGAGAAATTCTCAAACCAATTTAAGAGTGTTTCAATTGTAGATTTAGCAGGTGATGGCATTCTGATAGTCATTGACTTTCCATAAAACCTGCCATAGCCGTTAACAATGTGATTAAAGGCCATAATGTAGCTGTTTGGTGGCTTCAAAAAAAGTCGCAGAAGTGATGCAACAATGTAAGCATACGCCTGTGCCTCATGTGCAAGGTCCCCGCGGTGCGTCATCACATATGTACGACCACTTGGATTGAGGATCTCAACGGATAAAGCTTCATAAGTGGTGTCAGTAACACGATTGTGATCTTCAATTCCGCTCAGGAGGTATTCATCTCTGCCTGGCTTTCGAAGATGTTATGCAAGAATGAATAACCCCGTCATACCCTGATGGCTGAACCCAGACACTAACATTGGGATCACAAACCGTCCTAGCTTAACTAGAAATTCATCATCAAGTCAGGTGATGTGTATCCCATCTGATTTCAGCAATTCATTGTCTAAGAAGTCATACTTCACAAGTTCAAGGTTCATAGTGATAGAGGATAAGCTGTTTAGGTCAGAAAAGTTGTGAGGGATGTTGAAGATTGGTATCGTCTGCGCTAGGTATTTATTTATTTTCTCCTGCAGTGGGTCAGCAAGTCTAGTCGCCATCTGAGGCTGTGATGTTGACCAGGATACAACTCTTGTTAGGGCAAGACGAAGCTCCCCAAGGTAACATTCCAAATCGTTTGTTTCACTAGAATCCATATGTTGTAAAATTAATCTTCTTAACCCCAAAAAACACCAGATGAATTTGTTCTTAAGGCTAAAGTGAAAACAAGATCAGAGCGCCCAAATCTACAAGTTCAACGATTTTAGGATCAACGACTAATTCATAATATTAAAAGCAACTGCTGTGATTAATGATTAGGAATGAAATTTAGCAATAACCCCGTCCTCAATGCTGCCGGAGAAGACACCTGGCGTCGGTGATTTGATTTTCTAGCCGGAGAACGAGTGCCGTCGACTAGTGCCTGCGGTGAAAGAGATGGAGAGTGAGTGAGAGTGAGAAATGGATTAGGGTTTACTTTTTCGTTTTTTTTTCTCTTTATTTAATTAAAAATATGGCAATGATCTTTAATTTTCCATCTTTATTTCCTTTTCAAATCATTTGATCTTTTTTTTTTTTTTTTTAATGATTCGATTTCTATTTTCTTTGAAATGAAGAAGATAAATAACATGATTGAGAGACAAATAATTACCATATAATCATTTTGTTTGTATGGATTAATAGAACAAATTTTAATTATAAAAAATGTGTTATTTTAAAAAAATAAATAAAATGTTAAATTATCAAATATATTCTTAAACTATGAGATTTTTGTCAACATTATCCTTGAACTTTGAAAAGTTTCAAATATACCTCAGAACCAAAAATACCTTTGTCATTAAATTTGGATGGAAACCATTAAAGTTATGTTTCAAAAATGCTCTAGAGCCTTCAAAAGTTTCAAAAATTTCCTTGATTATAAAAACTATTAAAAAAACATCTTCACCATTAAATTTTGAATGAAAAAAAGTTAAAATTTTGTTTTAATAAATATGTCAAATTTTTTTAACATTTTTATAAAAAAAATAATAATAATAAAAATAAAATAAAAATAAATAAAAACAGGAAAAAAATTTTAACATTTTTTTAACATTTAAAAAAAAAAAAGATTAATGAGACAAATGTGAGAAATTGTACTGGATAATACAATTTCACAAAATAATTACAGATCTAAGCAAATTTAAAAATATTTACAACCATCTTAAAAAATATTATTTTATTATTAATATAGTATTTTGTACTATTAATACATTATTATATATTATTAATATAATATTATATGTTCTTAGTACAATATAGTGTATAAATATAGTATTATTATTAATAATACCGTATAATAATACTGTATAATTATTAATACCTATGATTATGATGCTTTTTTTTTACTAGTAATGTAAATAATTTTCCAATTTGGTCTATTCCTAAAAAAACCCCTATATATATTTTATCAAGTTTTTTATAACCAAGGTATTTTTTAAACTTTTGAAAGTTCCGGGTATTTTTGAACACAACTTTAACAGGCAAGGGTATTTCTGAAATATTTTGCAAAATTCAAGGGTTGTTTTTGAAACTTTTTAAAATTCATGGGTAATGTTGATAAAAATTTCATAGTTTAAGGGTATGTTTGATAATTTAGCCTAAATATAATAGTTTAAGGTAGTTTGTACAACTTTTCCTTCTTTTTTTTTAATGGTTGATCTTTATTTTCTTTTGAAATGATTATATCTTTATTGTTTTTCATGAAATGATTCCATCTTCATTTTTTTTAAATGATATGATTTATTTTTCTTTTTGAAAAAGATTTGATCTCTATTTTCTTTGAAATAGTTCCATCTTATTTTTTAAAAAATGACTCCATCTTTATTTTATTTTTTTTAATAATTTCATCTTTATTTTTTAAAATGTTTATTTTTTTTTTTAAATGATTCCATCTTTTATATATATATAATTTGAAATGATTCCATATTTATTTATATTGGGTGAAAGATGTTTTTTAACAACCTACCATTTTTTATGTTGATCCACAATTACAAGAATAAGTTGATTCAAATATTTAATGATAATTACACATTTTATGTTACAAGCTATATTTATTTGCACTTATTTTTCTCTGCTTCACACCTTAATAAAATGAAAGGAAAATGTTTCAACTTATTGGAAAATAAATCAAATTAATCTAGAAACAAACATCAAAAAGAGCATAAAATAAATATAGGTGTGTTTGAATGCATAAGAAAGGGAAAGGAACGAAAAGAAAGTGAAAAAAAAATGTTTGATGATCTTGGAAGGAAAGAAAAAGAAGTTTGCTGTACGAAGGCAAATGATATAATATTTGATGTTTTTTTTTTCTTTTTTAATATCATTTATTAGTGATAAGAAATACCTGGACCCACTCCAAGATGGAGTTTGAGTTAGTCCCCGTAGAACAACATGGATATAATTCAAAATACCTTTAGAATGATGTTGTCCTTTGGTAAATTGAGTTTCTTACCTTTGCCAAAAATGTAGTGTTCACAGAATATGAGTCTTGGTGTAAGGACCCATAATTTTAAACTACGAATCTTACCACATGCTGACTCAAATACGGTACAAACTTAAAATTTTAAATTTAAAACAAGTAACTGCTCCTATCGAATTTATTTCAAATTAACAATATAAATAATAAGTCCTTGGCCAAGGTGTTTCAAAACAAAATCAATTAAATAAACAAATAAATATTTAAATAGAAGGCAACCATGCCAATGGTTAACAGAAACCTTAAACATAAATAACAGGAGTTTACACATTGCACACTACTCAAAAGGACAACATCTATCCTATAAACAACATAAAGAGAATGCACCAGCTTCACCCATGATCTTTTCAACATCCCCACCTAACCGTCTCGGTGATGTCCTTTTACCTGGTGGAAAAGAAAAACTATAGGAAGAGTGACTATAAAAGAATACTCAGTAAGAACTTCCCAATAGGGGTACAATGCACAAAGTAGAACTCATCATGCTAGCAATACATGTGTATTCTTGTCTCAACTGATCATGAATTTCGTTACATGCCTTTCTCACTCAATCAACTTATTCTCAACTCATCTTAACTTTTATTTGGTCATGAGGTTCGTTGCATGACTCACTTGTGAGGCCCTTAAGACACTCACCTAAGCTTTAACAATAAAACAAGTTATGAGAAACGTTACATAACTCTCTTGTGAGGCCCTTAAGATACTCACTTAAACGTAGGAATACGACAGATCATGAAGTTTGTTACATGACTCTCTAGCTCAATCAAATCAAACAACTTAAACATTACTGGTGTACTAACGACACCGGTCCAGGTGAGCCATCTACCTGACACTCAGCGCGTGTATGCATACACCGTATGGAGCCGTAAACCAGTCAGGTGTAGTAGGCATACACAAACTAACCTTGTCCAGGTCGATATGCCTAACAACTAGAAGAAAGGTGTCTACTGAGTCACGGTCATGGTGGCCCTTGCCAGCGATCCGAGTCAGCCTGTTCACACCTATCGCCCCAAGCTAAAACCCTCCCATAACAGGTGTACACTATGATCAATGCCTGCCTAAAGGGCTACAAACTAGGCATCATTAGGTCGGTGTCATTGAGGATTTTAATCTCGTGCCCGATAGTCGGGAACGTTAACACCGACC
>JBBMKA010087120.1:0-13639 GCA_037833695.1 Sechiopsis laciniata | reverse complement strand
TATATATATATATATCATTTTATTTAAAAAATATATATTTTCATTCTTTTTTTTCTCTTTTATTCCTTCTTCTCTATTTTTCTTTCCCTTCATTTCTTTACTTTTATATATCTTTTTTATTCTTTTTTAATTTTTGTATTATATATTTATTAAAAAATTATTTTAAAAGATATAAAAAATTATCTTTAAAAATATTTTACACTTTTATATTTTTTGTATAAATAATTTTAAAAATAATTTCCAATGTTCGTCTCAATTATTATAATTGATAAATTATATTTCCTTACAAAACTATATCCATAAAATTTTTATTTAAAAATATTTTAAGGGTTATGAAAATAGTTTTTTAATCATCAAATAAATTTTAGTATTCGTTTTTTTTTTTTTTTTTTTTTTTTTTCAGTTTAACAAATTTTAGTATTCGATTATAATTGAAAGTTTAAGACAGATAGTATATCGAAAGTTTAAATATTCATTAATTTAAGAGTACGAAATCAATTTTTTAACATTTGAAAATAATTTTTTTTATAAATAAATAGTTTTTTATATATTTATAAAATACAAATTTCGATCCTAATTATCATGGTTTGTGTTTTAAAAAAAAAAAAAAAAAATCATAGTTTGTTGTTTGTGGAACTAAAATATTAACTTTGGTAAACTACTTTACAATTAATTTCTTGCATCAAAATATTGTGGATTAGGGGGTATTTCATATAAAAAAAATTCAAAATAAATGTATCTATACACTTACGAAAAAAAAAATTTCGGCCACCCAAACTTTAAAACCTGGATCCTCCCTGATTACAGTGGAGAATGGACATAATTGAAAAAATTTTGTGGTTATCGATTTGGGTGATATGTTCGACGTTGGTGGGGAGATCGGGGTGGGAACAGAACGGGTGGGTTTGAATGGAGATAATTAAGAGTGATTTTGAAGTTGCCATTTGAGGCTAATTTTTAAAAAGTATATATAATTTTAAAAAAATGTGATAAAAATTACTTCGTTTTCGGCGAGACCCATTTGGATAATTCCATTGGAGTTTTGAGTTGGATCGTAACTATTCTTCTCGTACTCTTGCCATCCGAAGAAGTAGGCAGAATTCTAGCCATAAGAATCCTGGGTAACTTTGCTAGACAACATTGACAAGAAATAAAGTGGAAAATATGAGAGAAATTTTTTTGACGATGTAGGGAGAAAGAGAGGGAGATAGGGTTGTGTGTTGGTATGAAGACATATTTTTGTGTTTATATTGTAAGAGCTTGTTTTTCTTTAAATACTATTATGGTTATGGTCATTTTTCTTTCTTAATAATGTTTCCCTTTGTTTTGCCTATTTGTTTTGAGAATTTAAATTTCATGCTTTTGGGGATAGGTTCTTAGGGTTTTTGTGGTGCTTTTAGAACTTTTCCTTAAATGGAAAGTTCTCCTTTTCTATATAAATGAGTGAATAGTGTCTTCCCCCTTCAAAGAAATCCATCTAGCCTCAAACACCCCCCCCTTGAGATCTGCGCACAAAAATCCACAGCCCGGCCCTTTCCACCGTCGCCATCTATCGCCTGCCACGTGGCACCATCCCCGCTGCCCACGCGTCCCCTCCCCTACGACGCATGTCGCTCGTATAGTTGTCCTATCTCCGTTCACTTAATTCCAGCCCCAGCAGCCAATCTTCCTCGTGTACGCCCACGCCGTCGACGAGCCATGCCGTCAATAAGCTTCCCCGCCGCCGTCCTTGTATGTCGTCTCCACCATCGACGAGCCAACCACATCCGTCTTCTCCGCGGGCGAGTAAGTCTCACGCATTTTTCCTCTTTCGCCGTGGGTTTGTTCCAAACGAGTCTCCAAGCTCGTTTTCTGCCTTGTCTCCCTTGGTATCTTGTTCTTCCTGACTTATAAGTCCTTTTTTTAGCTGTTTTCCATTCAAAACCCTCTTTTTCTTCATGGATTCCGGTAAAATCTTCAAGCTCAAATCACAACTTCTTTTGTAGATTGCCGAGGCTAAAGAGCTCCAAGTCGGGCTTTGTTTTTATGTTTGTACTTAAATGTATTTAAACCATTCATGCTGAGTAAGAACTGGGTTTAGGACTGTTTTAGAGTCGGGTTCTTACATATGCCCGCCTAGACGAGGGAGAATGAGGAGTAGAGGAGACTCCGCTGAGTGTCATTCCACTGCAGAGAGCACAGCCCCAAGATCAGTCTGTACCGACATCGTCTGTTCACGAGCCATCAGTCACCCCTACCATGGGAAACATGGTCATTTCTGAGTTAGCTGCAGCCTTGCCCTCTATGGTGAGCAGTTTCGTGGTCGAGACAGTGGCCCAGGCTATGGGTCCAGTTACTGAGCAGTTGGCCTAGGTTGTGTTAGGACAGCAGGGAAGCAGTGCAGAGGGCATGGTCATTCGGGATTTTAATAGATGGAATCCCTATTTCTTCGTCGGATAGACAGATAAGCCAGATGTTGCTGAGTTGTGTTTTCCAGTGTGGAGGATCTTTTCCATAATATGAATTGTCCTGAAGAGCATAAAGTTCGATGTACCGCACACATGATGAGAGATGCAGCGCATTGGTGGTGGAAGTCGGGTGAGAGGTTGATCCCTACAGGAGGTGCACTGGTCACTTAGAACCAGTTCAGGAGGGAGTTTCTAAAGACATATCTGACATCGATGTCGATCTAAAAGATGATATCAAACTTTACCTCGCTGAGGCAAGAGAACAAGACTGTTGCAGCCTATGAGGAGAGGTTCTTGAGTTTGTGCCGTTACGCACCAAAGTTGATTGACACTGACAGAAAGAAGACCGACATGTTTGTGAGAGGTCTGAGGGTGGAGATTCAGGTAGGGGTGAATACCCACGACCCCTAGAATTATGCTACTGCTGTTCAGAAAGCCCATTACGTAAAGCTTTAACTGTTAGGAGGTTTTGCTGCACGAGGTGATTCGAGTGTCGCCCTGGGGCAGAGGTAGAGGTATGAGCCGTATCCTAGGCACCTCAGTCTTGAGGGTAGTTTGGTCACGAGAATTCTAGACAAGGGAATTTTGGTAAGTTTAGAGGTCAATCTGGTAAGGGAGGAGGTCCTCGATAGCACGGAGGATTGAGAGCCCAGCAGGGGCGTCAATAGAGGACCACTCAGGGTCCAAACCAACCAAGGTCAAAGAAGTGTTACCAGTATGGTTAAGAAGGCCACTTTGCAGCACAGGGCAGCCTGCCATACTTCGCCAATAGCCCCACTCAGGCTCTGCCTGGCCCTATACAGCGGCAGCAGGGACGTGTTTATACGACCACCTGTCAGCAGGCCGAGGAGGCCGATACTACCATCACAGGTACCCTGTCCATTCTAGGCATTTAGCTTATGTATTGTTTGACTCTGGTTCCACACATTCTTTCATTTCCCCTACTTTTGTATCTGCTGCTTGTTTGGATTTAGAACCTTTGGGTTTGAGTTATCTGTGTCTAACCCAGCGAGGGTGTGTATGTTTGCTGACATGAAAGTGAGGGCCGGTCACATAGTGTATTCGACCAGCTTCTAGACATAGGTTTGATTATTTTAGCTTTGAGTGAGTTTGATGTCATCCTTGGGATGGAGTGGTTATCTGAGAACCATGTAGTTATCGACTTCTGCAGGAAGGAGGTTATCTTTCACCCTCCTTTAGGTTCGAGTTTTAAATTTAGAAGGTGCAGGTCGGAAGACTGTCGTCGTTTGATTTCTGCAGCCAAGGCTAACAGGTCCATTGCTCGGGGAGCTGGGGTTGTTTAGCAAGTGTGTCGAGTGAAGCTCAGCAAGGGTGCAGCATAGATGCGGTACCAGTGGTACGGGAGTTTGTTGATGTCTTTTCAGGAATTGCCTGACTTTCCACCACCTCGATCAGTGGCCTTTCACATTGAGTTCGAGCCTGGTACGGTTCCCATCTTAAAGGCCCCGTACCAGATGGCCTCAACAGAGTTGAAGGAGTTAAAATTACAGTTGCAAGAGTTGATGGACCGAGGTTTAATTCGACCCAATGTTTCCCCGTAGGGAGCTCCCGTGTTGTTTGTGAAGAAGAAAGATGGATTTATGCGTTTGTGTATTGATTACCTTGAGTTAAATAGAGTAACAGTGAAGAATAAGTACCCGCTGCCAAGAATAGAAGACTTGTTTTACCAATTGCAAGTTGCTTCTGTCTTCTCCAAGATCGACCTACAATCTGGCTACCATCAGTTAAAGATTAGAGATGCTGACATCCCTAAGACAGCTTTTAGATCTCCTTACAAGCATTACGAGTTTGTAGTGATGTCTTTCGGATTAACCAATGCACCAGCTGCCTTCATGGATTTGATGAACCGGGTGTTAAAGGAGTTTTTTTGATAACTTTGTGATAATATTCATTGATGACATTTTAATCTATTCCAAGGATCGAGTTGAGCATAAGGGGCACTTGAAGCGAGTTCTGACAGCTTTGAGAGATCACTAGTTGTATGCCAAGTTCTTTAAGTGCGAATTTTAGTTGGAACGTGTGTCGTTCCTAGGGCATGTGGTTTTCCGTGATGGCATTGCAGCGGACCCAGCCAAGGTGGAGGCGGTGAGCTCGTGGGCTCGATCGACCTCGGCATCTAAGGTGCACAGTTTTCTCGTGCTGGCTGGCTACTATAGCATTCTATCTTCCATTTTTCCAAGATAGCCTGTCCCTTAACGCAGCTTATAAGGAAAAATCACCCGTTCGTTTGGTCTGGGGAAGGCGAAGACAGTTTCCAACAACTCAAGAGAAGTCTGATTTCAGCCCTAGTGTTAGCAGTTCCAGAAAGAACAGATAGTTTTGCATTGTTCAGTGATGCATCCAAGCACGGACTAGGTTGTGTACTAATACAGCACGGAAGGGTGTAGCTTATGCCTCTCGACAATTGAAACCTTATGAGCAAAATTGCCAGACCCATGACCTTGAGTTAGCAGCAGTTGTTCATGCATTAAAAACTTGGAGGCACTACCTATACGGCGAGAAGACTCAAATATACACAGATCATCAGAGTTTGAAAGACTTCTTTACCTAGAAAGAGTTGAACAAGAGGCAGTGCAGATGGTTAGAACTAGTTGAGGATTATGATTGTGAGATACTTTACCACCCGGGTAGAGCCAATATGGCTGCAGATGCTCTCAGGCCCTTTTACTTAGGGACATGGAGCGAGCAGGGATCGCATTGTTGTTTAGTGGGGTGACCGCCAAAGTAGGTCATTTTTCAATGGGACCGATCCTGAGTCAACTTATTATTGAACACCAGCAGTGTGATCTGGGGATCAGGGAAAAGTTGTTCAGAGTGGGATTAGACTCAGACAGTGGGTTTTCAGTAGCATCTGATGATGGGTAGTCATTTTGAGGCCGGTTGTGTATGCTAGATGTCGTCGAGATCAAGAGAGATTTGTTGACCGAGACTCATAGTTCACTGTTTACATGGCATCCGGGCAGCACAAAGATGTTCCAAGATTTAAAACAGCTTTATTGGTGGGTTAACATGAAGCAGGATGTGGCAGAGCATGTGAGTAGATGTTTCACCTGTCAGCAGGTGAAGGCCTCGAGACAGAAGCCAGCCGGTTTGTTACAGCACTTGAGTGGGCCCTAGTAGAAGTGGGAAGAGGTCTCTACGGATTTTATTTCTGGTTTGCCCAAAACGCAGAGAGGTTCTACAGTGATCTGGGTTATTGTAGACAGGCAGGCTCACCTATTCGGTTGAGAAGTGGGCCCAGTCGTGGTCGGTATCATGGGGTGCCGGCTAAGGTTGTGTCGGACATGGATGCTAGATTTACTTGTAACTTTTGGTGCAGCTTTCTGTAGGCTCTGGGTGCTTTGTGTCATTTTAATACTATTTTTCACCCGCACTGATGGTTAGATTGAGAGGGTGAACCAAATTTTGGAGGACATGCTAAGGACTTGTGTTCTTGACTTTCCGGGTAGTTGGGACTAGTACTTACACTTAATGGAGTTTTCCTATAATAACAGTTACCAGGCTACAATTCGGATGGCACCATTTGAAGCACTATATGGTAAGAGGTGTCATTCCCCTGTATATTGGGATGAAGTTGGTAAGCGGACATTGCTGGGCCCTGAGTTGATCCAGATCACTAATGAGGCAGTTCAAAAGATAAGATCGAGAATACTTACAGCTCAGAGTAGACAGAAGAGTTTTGTTGATTTGAGGTTTCGGGATCTGAACTTTGATGTTAGAAGTAATATTTTTCTAAAGGTTGCACCTATACGAGGAACCTTGAGGTTTGGCAAGAAAGGGAAGTTGAGCCCGAGATTTATTGGCCCATTCAAGATCCTAGAGAGGATTAGACGTGTAGCTTATTGTTTGGCATTGCCACCGTCACTTGCCACAGTACATAATGTGTTTAATGTCTCCATGTTGGGTCAGTATATAGCAGATCTGACTCATGTGATTGATTTTGAGCCATTGCAGTTAAGAGAAACCAATGAAAATTTTGGCGTGGGACAGGAAAGTGTTGGGCAGTCTAGTGATTAGTTTAGTAAGGGTTCTATGGCGAAGTTAGAAGGTTGAAAAGGCTACTTGGGAGAGAGAGGACGAGATGTAGTCTCGTTATCCAGATCTGTTTGTATCTTAAAGTGACTTTCGGGACGCAAGTCCTTTAAGAGGGGAATATTGTAAGAGTTTGTTTTTTTTTAAATACTATTATGGTTATGGTTATTTTTCTTTCTTAATAATGTTTCCCTTTGTTCTACCTATTTTTTTTGAGAATTTAAATTTCATGCTTTTGGGGATAGGTTTTTAGGGTTTTTGTGGTGCTTTTAGAGCTTTTCCTTTTAAATGGGAAGTTCTTTTTTTCTATTTAAATGAGTGAATAGTGTCTTCCCCCTTCAATGAAATCCATCCAGCCGTCAAACACCCCCTCCCCTTGAGATTTGCCCATAAAAACCCACAGCCCAGCCCTTTCCGTCGTCACCACCAGTCGCCTGCCACGTGGCATCATCCCTGCCGTCCGCGCACCCACTCCCCTGTGACGCGCTTCGCTTGTCTAGTTGTCCCCTTTCAGTTCACGCGATTTTAGCCCCAGCTACCGGTCTTCCTCGCTCACGCCTACGCCGCTGACGAGCCGTACCATCAACAAGCTTCCCCATCGCCGTCCTTGCACGCCGTCTTCACCGTCGACGAACGTCGTCTCCACCGTTGATGAACCAAGCCGACGCCTTTTTCACCAACCACAGCCATTTTCTCTGCGGGCGATCAAGTCTCACACATTTTTCCTTTTTCGCCTTGGGTTTGTTCCAAACGAGTCTCCAAGCTCGTTTTCTCCTTTGTCTCCCTTGGTATCTTGTTCTTCCTGGCTTGTAAGTCCATTCTTTAGCTATTTTCCATTCAAAACCCTATTTTTCTCCATGGATTTCGGCAAAACCTCTAAGTTCAAATCACAACTTCTTTGCAGATTATCGAGGCTAGGGAGCTCCGTTTAAAAATCTGAGACTAGATTCGTGACCTAGAGACTGAGACCTTCGAAATAAGGTATGACTTGCTTCATTTTGTGGCCACCACCGGCCGGTGTGGCGCCACCGTACTCCGGCGAGGTGTTCCAGACAGTAGCTTTCCCTCGTTTTTGTGATCCTAACCTCATTTGTAGCTTTTTTAGCTTGTCCCTAACAAAATCTCGGCGTGGTTTTTATGTTTAGGTGACCCAGTTTCATTTCTAGCTAGCGGAGTTGTTTTGGAGTTCGGTCAAGTCGTCGGAAGAGGTAAGGGGTTCCATTATGAGTTGGGAGTGGCAATTTCATAGCAAGTAGTGGCATGACTAGGGTGTGTTGAGCTGTGGCACGATAAAATGCATGTTCGGACCTGTTTGTTTATGTTATTCATGTTCTGTGGTGCATGGCATGTTTGAGATAGCTCTGTTCTAGGTTCCCTGTTTATTGAATTATGATATTACTTGATGGTGTTGATTGATTGGAATGACTATAGGACCTGCATCTAGTATTGTGTTCATTTTTTCAGGCCATGGACCATGCTGTAATCGTGTGTTAGTGTAGGGACTTGTGTATCCTCTATTGTCTTTATTCTTGTTTCTATTACACTCTTTTGAATCACATGTGCCTTGTTTCTACTTTTACTTGTCTTTCGTTACGTACGCGGGAAGGGAGGCCGAACATGACCCACTTGACCCCGACACCTACGACAACGGCCTGGTACGTGTGAAAGGAGCTGTCATGACTTGCTTGACTCCAACACCTACTAGAAGAGGTCACTGAGATAGATGATGGTGCAGAGAGATGCCTGCCGGTGCACTTGCATGCCTATCAGAATGTTTTCTGCAGATAGTGATTCCCCGCATGCTTGGGGTTAGCAACCAGCGCCCCTTAGCCCAAGGTTCAGGGATGTTGTATGTTCCCCTCCTTCGTGGCGGGTCCCTGACAGTGGTCATGCTACCCCAAGACACCCGTGTATGTCTCTCCAGACACAGTATGGAACGTGTCCCGACCCGAGGTTCAAGGAACATGTATGTTACCCTCACTTGTGGTCCTTTTCCTAACAGAGGTCAGATGGCGTGTTGGCATTTGAGTATGCCCTTTGTTGTCACGATATGAGTATCGTTGACCTAGGTGCTTGATCAGTAGATCGACCCTAATTTTTTGGCATGTTGTTACTAGCTCGAGTATTCGAGTCCTGTTAGTGCTTGCATGATTTTCCCATAGTGAACTCCTTACTGGGTATATATATTTATATATATGTACTCACCCCCTTACATCTTTCAGGTATGGGAGCACGCCGAGGTGGTTGACTGCGGAGCTACGACGTCATTTTCTTCCGCATTGTCTTATCGCACTCAGTTATTTTGGGCTCATATCATGTTTTGGTTTTAGACTTATTTTGTTGATTTTATGCTTTACGATTTTTCATGGGATCCTCGAACCTCGTTTTAGAACTGATTCCAGCTTTTAGAGACTATCTATTTTATTTCACAAAATGAGAATGCATACCGTGCCGTCTTATCTTAATTTTCTCAAGTCATGCATGAGTAACGCCCCCATTAAAGTCCATTTAGGAAGTTGGGTCGTTACATATATAGGGGAAAGGCAGGGGATGTTGTTAATTGCATGCATGAAGAAAGAGAGACGTCTTTTTCTCTTGATTCATCCTCCAACAACTTATGAAGTAGAAAAAGTAATAATAAATTGAAAAACGATGATTTTCGTCTCAAATTTGAAAGATTTGAAAAAAAAAACGAATCTTGTTATAAATTGAAAAACAATGATTTTTGCCTCAAATTTGAAGGATTTGTCTAAAACTTTTTTTACATGGGTAAGAAGAGTCCTGTAATGACCCAAATTCTTAAAATACTCTAATGATGTGTTACGTATGCATGCATTTAAAATCCACAAAATCAACTTAATAATCTCGTGCAATTTCCAAGTAAAACTCGTAAAAATCATGATAAAATAGCTAATAGTTAAAAAAACATACAAAATAGGGTTCGGGATCCCGATAGTTCAAAACAAAAAGATAGTTTAGCAGAGTTGTAAACATAAGTTCGACCCTAAGTAAAACAATGCGAAAATAGAAATGATGACGACACCGTGTCCATGATCGATCCAGCTTCTAGCCTAGCCACCTCGGAATGGATCAATACCTAAAAATGTAGAGGTGAGTATATCGAAATATACCTAATAAGGAACCCCACCATGGGGTTAAACATGCAAACAGAAACAGGATAGAAAATACGACAACTGAAGCTAGGTGCCTCGCACATGCGTGCTCGGCCTCCTGGCCGGTCACGAGCAAACAATGTCAAACGACAGCGTGCAAGCCAAGAGCAAGAAAATAGCTAAATGCCGAGCAACATCTAACCCTTGTAAGGAGAGGACCATGAATGAGGGAAACACATAGATTCCCTAAACCTCGGGTCGCGACACGTCCCATACCATGTCTACAGAGACGTACACAAATGTCTCAAGGGTAGATTGACCTATGTCAGGGACCCACTATGCTGTGCTTGTGGAGACAGACACGAATGTCTCTGGGTAGCCTGACCACTGTCAGGGACCCACCACGCTTCTGCTGCGCCACTCTGATAGCGTATCAGAAGGGGTAACACGAGTACCAAAAAAGTCACCTGACCCTATTAGGGAGGACCACGAGTGAGGGAAACAAGTAGGATCCCTAAACCTCGGGTCGGGACATGTCCCATACCGTGTCCGTAGAGACACATGCAAATGTATTAGGGTAGCCTGACCTCTGTTAAGGATCTGCCAAACTGCAACTGTGGAGACATGCACAATATCTCGGGGTAGCGTGACCTCTGTCAGGGACTTGCCACGAGTGAGAGGAACGCACAACATCCCTAAAGCTCGGGCTAGGGTCACCATCTGCTAACCCTAGGGCGCCAACTGCTAACCCCTAGCATGCGGGGACTGACTGCCTGCAGACAACATCCCAAAATGCATGCAGGCTCACCAACAGGCATCCCTCCGCACCATCATCTATATCAGTGGCCTCTTCTAGTAGGTGTTGGGGTCAAGCGAGTCATGACTACTCTCCTTCCCACGTACTAGGTCGTTATAGTAGGTGGCAGGATCAAGGGAGTCATGAATTGATCCTCTTCCCACGTACTACAACAGAAAAAATAAGAGATATAACTAGCACTAAAAAGATCGGTCTAGGTACTCATGCCTAAAGACTCAGAAGCAGTGACATTGATCTACAGTAGTGCGAGGCCCTCGACACTCAATTGCAGTAGCATGAATACCACCGACGCCTGAAGCTAAGAACCGGCCAAGGTAGTCTTGCACCATTGGCAGGGTTTCGCTCTAGCAGGTTACAGACTAGGCTTATGACGGTATGGTAGCTACTCTACACTCGGCTGCCGGGGGTAAAGAATCTGTCCTCAAAACCTGACCGTGGGAACACATAGGTTGGTCCACTCTCAGCCTCTAGATGATCACAACGTAACAAGTTCTATCTAAGATTACTCAATCCCTGATTCTTAACAATCAAACATACTCAACAACATATAACCCTAGCATGGTACTACAAGCTTAAACAGGAATCAAGGCATGCTGGAACAACAAACCTAGCATGACACTAACATGTGGAAACAGGAGCAATCATGCTAGCAGATCAGAACAACATATTATCCTATCCATTAAACATGCTCGTAAACAGTAAACATGCAACAAGAACACAATCAATGAATATTTCGCAGGTCCCACACAACCCCGATAAGAAATCCTTACCTGGAAAGCAAGCAGAAAATACAAACAGATAAATGGTGCTCCTTGAGCTGCAGAACCAACACGAACCTAGCAAATAATAATAGCAAGCACGAATAAATAATACTATCTAAACAGCTCCAGAACTGGATTGAATAAACACAACAAGGCTCGAGAAGGAGTTACCCAAAACCGAGAAGAACTGGCTCGATAGCAAGGCCTCGGCGAAGGCGAACTCTCGATAAGGCAAGCTCTCGGTAAGGCTTGTGGCAAAGCGACTGACGACTGGGTGAAGTGCAAGACTCGGGGAAACGAACGTGGAACCGCGAGTCAGCGTAGATGAACATCTCGCTGAGGTGAAGGACTCACTAGAGTAGAATCTGAAATGAAACGCAGCATGGTGAATCGTCTCGGACAAGTGAACGGCGTGGTCTCGGCTGCGAATAGAACAAGGGTCGACGGATCTCGACATCATGCCACGGAAAACCAACGAAGAACGAGAAGAGTTTGGGTAAAACGCACCTGAGGTAAACGGTGAGCAAGAATCGTGGCTTCTGTAGATCATCCAGTTGTGTGTAAAGGCAAAGGTGTGCGGGACTGGGCGATCGGGTGATCTACACGACGTTGAGGGCCGCGATGGCAAGCGGGCGCGTGCGCTGATGCGGCGACAAAGGTTCGATGCTGCGGCAAGGATCAGTGAAGGGTGAGGGTGGCTAGGGATTGGCGATCTTCATCTCGGCAAAGGGTAGAGGACGGCTAGGGTTTCGGCGAACTTCAACTCGCCAAAGGGCGGAGAAGTAGAGAGAGAGCTCTCGACAAAAGAATAAGAAGAAAAAAGAAAGAAATGAAGGGAAACGTTCTTATATAGGGACCTCTTTGCCACATGTCGAAATCTCCTAGAACCAACCAGCCTTCGAGTTCTGGCGAGGGCAACTTAAACAACTATTTTTCTCTTTATTCTCTTTTCACCAAAAGGACTTCCAACCTTCTAAAAAACGACTAACCCTGGAAACTTGAAACCGAAGGAATAACCCAAACTTAGCAAATAATAAAAAAAAACCCTAGAATCCTGATTAATTACAAATCCGACCCTGAAGGAAAAATTACCAAAATGCCCCTAAAGGCTCAAACTGCCCTAACAGCCTAACCGAACAACCGAACATACCTAGCGAACCAGAATAGAAATCTGGGCCGTTACATCTGACCCCTTGGTCGGATGTAAGAGTCAACCCATAGGTTAGTGCAGCCCAACTACGTGTCTCAAAACAAAGAGGGTCCATATCCTCGTTCTGTTCCTAAACGGCACTGGCGATCACATCAATAACACGATACTAATCACAAGACTCGAGTCCTAAAATGGATGAGATAGCTGCTCCTCTAGGTGGTCAACACGATAACCGGACCTAGTTATTCTAACACCAAACATAATAAATTACGAACAAACCCTTAGGCAACAAATCAGAGAAATCGAGCATATAATCATTTCAGCACGTATATAGTTGATGGGTTCCAATTCTGATGCTAATATAATTTTTCGTATTTAATTCAAAGTCAACTTAACGTAAATGTAACTCAGAATCACTTACGCGCAAGTATACGCTGTCGAAAATTGTAGCAAGTAATAAGTATATAATTTTATCAATCCCACAGAGATTAATATCTAGAGATAACACTATTAAGTTAGAGTCGTGCATAAAAGTAAAATATGTGTGTTTAAGTTGTTTTGGTTTGGTTGAAATGAAGTCATGTAAACAAATAAGATGCTAAAATTAAATATGATGCAATGAGTAATGCTAAACTAACAATCCTAGAGTATTCTAAGCGCGCGGACTTGTCAATGAGAGTATTGTTTCCCTAGCAAATAAGTACTCCTGCACTTAATGATCTATTGTAGAACTAGCTTCCGCTATGAACTCCATACTTGGCAACAGGGCAACGTAAGCATTAGTGAGGTCATTCCTAACACTCTAAGTAGTGAACAAACGTTCACACAACCTAATGTAGCATACTGGGTCAACATGCAGTTCATTCTTCTGATCTCACCACAAGGTATACGCGTGGGTAGTTAAGTAACACATATATATAAAGATTAACATGCAGCAGTGTAAAACTCAATGACTTACGCTCCTAGCATACTTCTATTTCCAAATAGTAAACATAAACTCCTACAACGCAGCTATAGAGATAAAAATCAAATAGAAGGTAAACTAGATGATTTTATTGCAACTAAGAAATGTTCAAATCTACAGAATACTCCTAATAAAATAGTAAAATAGAATTGGCACAGTTGAAGGTGTGCAGTCCCTTTGTCATCGGCTCCTACGACACCACCAATTGCTTCTCTCCGCGATAGACTTCATGGCCGACCGACCAGCTCAACTTCCTCGGTTCCATGTCTCCGTATTTATAGGATTGAATTACTTGGCCACCAAGTCGAGGTGAGCTGTGAAATCTTCATTAATG
>JBBMKA010087089.1:0-13648 GCA_037833695.1 Sechiopsis laciniata | reverse complement strand
ATATATACCTTTAATAGAAGAGAATTTTGGCTAGCTGAGATATGCTTACATGAGGAGTACAAACAAGATGTAGAAACTAAGGCTCTGTTTGATAACGTTCTTAGTTTTTGTTTTCTGTTTCTTTTTCTTTATAGATCAAGAACTAGAATATATTTGATAATAATTTTTTTTTCTTGTTTCTTAAAAAATAAAAATAGGAAACAAAAACAAAACTCGTTTAATAACCGTTTTTTAATTCTAATTTTTTAAACAAACAAAATAATGGTAAAAAGTTCACACGTTCTAATATAATAAATGTTTTTTCTAAAAAGTATAAATAATTTTAATGTAAAATTAACAATAATTTTGATTTGTAAATTTATTTTTCACTCGATTGATTCGTCTAAAATAATGTCGACTCAAATTCAACTTAATTATATTATTATGCAAATGTTGTGGTTGTAGAAATTAAAATAAAGTCAAATTTATATTTTAATAAACAAAATTTATATAGTACAAAAAAATTTCTCCTTCTATTCTTTATTGTTAAGGCTCTTTTTTAGTTCAATAACATTTGACTCCAATCCATAACCAATTATTTGCTATGTGATACATCATGTTATTGGAGTACTACTCATTTTAACAATTTATTTTAAAATTCAAATAATTTCAAATCTCAAATTTCAAAAATATAATTATATATGAAAATTTAATATAAGTATACCTATAGTAAATTAACTAATAAAAATAATGTAAATACAGATATTCCAAAATTAAGAAAATAAGTTATAGTAATTTAAAGAATATATTAATATATATTTAAAAATAAAATAGAAAAGGAAAAAAAGAAACAAATTTACTTGGACGAGAATTGAACCAGGATGTAAGAGTCAAAGATATGAATGGCCAACAAGCTACTCTGTCATTTGTTTCTACAAGCAACGTTGACATAAAAATAGAAACGGAACCATAGAAACATATATCACAAGTTACTCATTTTTGTAGCTAACTTTAATAAACGTTTCTCTAACTATTAGAAACAAGAAATTGGAACACTTTTCAAACGGGTTCGTTTCTCTAAAAATGAGAAACATAAACATGAAACAAGGAAATGAAAATGTTACCAAACGGGCCGTAAAATGACAAGATTATCCATGCATTCTACAATTTGAAAATGAAACTTAACAGGAGCAAGAAGATACAAGTGAATCATACGCATAAATCAATACAATTCAATGAAATGCAAAACTAATGGAGACATTTAAGAGATCACCCAGCAAACAATTACACCATTTACAGAATACAAGTGCATAAATAACAGATTATAAAATGACAGACTTCCTTAATAGAACAAGATTCATGTGAAGCCATATCATCTGTAGCTTAAACCTCATTCATCTATCTGTTTTTGATTGATGATATAATAACTCTGAATTTTCTAAAAGCTGACACTTCCATGAATCTTTTGCAATAAAACCTTTAACCATACTTTGTGTATAGTGGGTACGTAATTTTCCTTGTTCCTTCTACACTACAATTAACTAAGGACATTGTTCATAGAACTGTTGACAGATTAACCAGAATGTAACACTAATCCCTGGAGTTGGGTCAACAAATTGAACTTTTGCAAATATTGGACAGCACAATAACCAGTTGACACTAATCCTTGTGAGTTACTGTTTCTATACTCACACTTCAAGTCCAGTTGGCTTCTGAAAAAATTCGGCCTTGCATAGATGTACGAGCGGAAATCCATCACTGTTCATTTTCCCAGTAACCACTGCCATATTCTTAGGGGAAAATCCCACCACCAATCAATGATAGATTACACCATCATCTATCCCGAACTTGAAGACATCAGTGTGATATAAATCACGGTTATATTAGAGCAACTCTTTAAAACATGAGGAGACCCTGCGAAGAAACATGCACAATGCCCCGGAATGGTGGGAAAGTGAAACAAAGTAAGAACAAAAAACAACAAAATTATAGTTCACTATATTTAAGAGTTTGTGTTTTCATTTTCATTAGTTCCACAGTACTTGACGTTTGAACAAAGAAATAAATGAAACTAAGTTTCAAAGAAAAAAAAAAAAAAAAACTAAGAAGTCCAAACTTGTGGATGAAACGTATTTGACTGTATAGTTGGAGAGATAAAAATAAAATGAAATAATAATATTAAGACAAGTGTGATAATTTTGAATCAATTTGAACTAGACTCAAGTTGTTTTCCTTTTTTATGTTTACGACTCACCAACATCAAATCCATTAATGTCATCCTCCTTTACTAGTTTTGGAAACGAAGGTTAATAACAAATGTATTAGTCTTACTGTTTTTTCTTGTAATTAATCTTTTTCCTCCCTTACGGGAATATTTCGTCATTATCCTTTCCGATTGTACCTTCTTTTTTCCAACTATAGTTGTATCCTATATCCTAAACAACCATGGTGATAATAAATAGACGGAAAATTCTTCAGACATGCAAAATTATTGATAAATATGAGTCGCAAAAGGCCATAAAGAAAACGTCGAAAAATAGGTAGACTAGTTTATATGTCACTAACCTGTGATTCCAAACTCTCTTTAAGCTGCTGCAGCTAAAAATCCCCCTTGCTGAAACAAATATAGAGTGATGTTCTCATTACAAAGTTACAGAGAAACGAATGAGATAGACCATTAATCAATTAGATAGCTTTCATACGGCTAAAGATCAAATACAAAGAGCTCCCAAGTCATGTGGCAACCCATCAGATCCAGAGGGCACCTCAACTTTAGCAGTTCCACCTTTCTTGCCTCTTTTCTTTTCCTTTTTAGTCTTTGTGTCGATAGCTTTGTGCCTGTTACAAGAGCAGATCATAAGCCACTTTGAACCAGTTAAGCTATCCCTTGATGGCAAGAACAGCTTCAAATTATACATATGTGAGGGGAATGACGTGTTAAGTGAGCCCAGAAGTTTTTTTAGTTAGAAATGCCGCGACTCAAGAGGTAACGCAAAAAAGGTTATGTAGCAAGAGCAAATCCATTGGGGGTTATTTTTTTGGCAATTTTCTTAGGTAGATGGAGAAAAGGGCGAGGTGGGGAGCTCTCATATATCCCCTTAAGCTTGTAGTACTGTTGATAAGTAAAATTGATTGAATCCTATCATTGTAATGATGATAAGCCTCTATAGACCAATCGCAAACCAGAGAAAATGCCTGGTTGCCTTCAATTTTATTCACTGCCTTTTCAAATTGGAATACCATAAAATCTCATTCAAAATTCATGTACAACGTTTCCTTTCAATTACTATAAGCAAAAAATAGTTAAAGTGTTAGGCCCCCAGTTATTCATACTTACGCTAGAAGGGCGCGTAGTGGAAATGAGGAGGGAAGAACCACTCCACCAGTGCTACAAACTTATGCGAGGGACAAAAGAGCAATTGAACCAGGACAGGGTCAGGTAGTGGAGCAGATGTTTAGTGGAGGTGGGTATTCTGTTACATTCGTACAAGGGGTATTAGTAGGGGGGATAGCTTGAGGAGGAAGGTGTGCAAAGTTTATGCTAGTAGCACCAAAGAGGAGAGTCACCGATGCTCTTGAATCCACCGGGAGTTATCTTTTATGTTCTTATTTTACGATAGTTCTTATTTTCCTTATCGTATTTACAATCTTGTTGTTAGTGACATTTTGGTTGTAACTCTCTGGGATTACACTCTGTTTTAGTGATAGATCAATACTATCTGTTTGTCTTTGTTTGGTATCTAGTCTATTTTGATTATTCTGTAGGTTACGAATCTAGATACCTAACACATTGGTATCGGAGCACGTTTCAATCCTGGAGAAGACAAGGAGCATGGTGCAGAAACAGATCGAAGAAAGGATGGACGGGATTGAGAGAGATGTAGAGGAAATGAAAAATTCCCTAAAAAGTATTATGAACGGTGGGTGTAGTGGAAAACCAGAAGGCCATCGATCGCTTGGTGGGGGATGTTTCAATCAGCAAGATGAAAATACATTCCTCAATGTCTGATGGATCTAGCCAGAAATTAAAATAGAAGGAAAGAGAAGGCGTGGTTACCCCAAAAGCACTGGACGAAGGAGAAACATCAGAGGATAGTAAGACGCAAAATGTGGGAGAGAAGAGGTCATTCAAGAAGTTGGAAATGCCTGTGTTCTCTGAAATCGATTTGGACTCATGGATTTTTTTAGCAGAAAGGTATTTTGAATTACATCAACTCTCGGAGAAGGAGAGAGTAAACGTGACAGTGATCAATTTTAAAAAAGACATCGTCGATTGGTTCAGATGGGCCAACAACTACAAAGAGATAAATACATGGAGCGAGTTGAAGAGACGACTCTATATCTGATTCTGTCCTACACAAGAGGGAACACTTTGTCCCTGTTTCTTAGCAGTTAAGCAAATTCATTCATCAGTTTAAAGTATCAGCACCATCGCCGCATCGGGAAGAAGATGTGCTTGAGAGCGCGTTTCTTAACGGACTCACGGCAACATTGAGAGCCAAGGTTATCAATCGTAAGCCCAAGGGGTTGAAAGAGATCATGGAACAGGCCCAGCTTATCCAGGATAAAAGCCAAGCAAAAGAAATAGCGATCGGCAACAGTAAAGCCCAGAATAGTAGCCTAACCATCTATTCGAAACCTCTAACTACTGGTTACCAGTTTCAAAATCCAGGCCCAAGAGCTGGAGAAGCTTTCCCTCTGCGAACCATCACAATCCCTGATAAAGGAGGTGGCGTACGCAGAGATGGACCATCGAGAAGACTGTCTGACACCGAATATCAAATGAAGAGAGAGAAGGGGGTGTGTTATAATTGTGACGAGAAATTTTTTGTCGGACATAAATGTAAGGCCAGAGAAAACAAAGAACTCAGGGTGATGGTGGTCACTGACAGGGGAGAAGTGGAAATAGAAGGACCTGATTTCGAAGTGGAACCTGAAGAGAATATGGCGGAAGAAGTGGTGAAGAATGCAAAATTAGCCATCCGCTCGGTCATTCCAGGTATTATGAAGCTCAAAGGAATTGTAGGGGGTCGTGAGGTAATAATACTCATCGACTGCGGGGCAACACAACTTCATATCTTGGCAGCTGATCGAGGATCTGAAATATATGTGTTCTAAGACCTCAAACTATGGCGTGGTCATGGGCACGGGAACAACAGTGAAGGGCAAAGGGATCTGCAAAGCAGTCCACGTTGAATTTCAGCAGTTCAAAATCAGCAAGGACTTCCTGTCCTTAGAGCTGGGAGGTGTTGACATGATTTTGGGAATGCAATGGCTACGGAAGGCTGGATTAATGCACATTGACTGGAAGGCTCTCACAATGACTCTTGAGTCCGACCAGGGTACGATCACCTTGAAGTGAGATCCATCATTCACGAGAGCTGAGGTATCCTTGAAAATGCTGTTAAAATCGTGGTCCAATGATGATCAAAGGTACTTAATCAAAATCAATGAAATCAAAGGTGCGCAAGAGGAAGGGATGGAGGACCAGGGGCAGACCCATGGTACTACTGAGTTATACACCAGTACGCGTGAGCTATTAGACCGGTTCAATATGGTGTTTGAATTACCCCCTAGATTGCCGCCTTCGTGTGCAGTTGACCATCAAATCGTTTTGAAGAATGAGCAAGCAACCGTGCAAGTGAGGCCGTATAAATAGGCACATGCCCAGAAGACGAAGATCGAAAGAATGATTGAAGAAATGCTATAGTCAGGCATAATCCGACCTTGTCATAGTCCATTTTCAAGTCCTATTTTACTGGTTCGTAAGAAGTACGGGAGGTGGAGATTTTGTGTGGATTACCGTGCATTAAATAGAGAAACTATACCAAGTAAGTTCCCCATCCTTGTGATTGAAGAACTTTTGGATGAATTACATGGATCAAAAGTCTACTCTAAGCTGGGTCTGAAATCTGGATATCATCAGATTCGAATGAAAGAGGAGGACATATGCAAAACTGCTTTTCGCACGCACCAAGGTCACTATGAATTCTTAGTCATGGCTTTCGGTTTGACGAATGCTCCTGTGACATTACAGAGTTTAATGAACCAGGTTTTTCGTTATTATCTCCGTAAATTTATCTTGGTTTTGTTTGATGATATATTGGTGTACAGCTTGAACTTGGAAGAACATGAACGACACTTATGGGCACTTTTCAGTACTCTGAAGGAACATTTGTTGTTCGCTAGTCGGAAGAAATGTGTTTTCGCTCAGCCTCGATGTGAGTATCTTAGGAATTGGGTTTCGGCCAAAGGAGTTGAGGCAAATTCGGAAAAGGTTAGAGCAATGTTACAATGGCCTAGTCCAAAGACTTTAAAACACCTACGTGGTTTTCTGGGGCTGGCCAGTTATTATAGCAGATTTGTTGAAAATTATAGCTCGTTGGCTGCTCCTTTGACTGATTTACTTAAGAATGATGCTAGGGCCTAAAGAAAGCAATGGCAACTTTACTTGTAGCCCTTTCTGATTTCACAGTTCCCTTTGTAGTCGAAACGGATGCATCAGGCATGGGACTTGGGGCCGTGTTATCTCTAAACAAGAAACCCATCGCATTCTTCAGCCAAAGGTTATCCAAGGTGGCAAAGGAGAAGTCAATCTATGAAAGAGAGTTAATGGCCATAGTTCTATACATACAGAGGTGAAGGCATTATTAATGGGAAAGAAGTTTCTGATTCGAACAGATCAAAGGGCTCTTTGCTACCTCACAGATCTGAGATTCAATCGGAATACCAGAAATGGGTCACCAAGATTAGGATATGACTTAGATATTGAATATCATCCAGGGCTTGAAAATAAAGCGGTGGATGCCTTATCTCTCTTACCTCTAGTAACTGAATTAACTGCTTTGTCCGTTCCTAGCTTGATTGATGTGGAGCAAATTCACGAGAAAGTGTGTGAAGATGACCAGCTGCAGGCTATCATGGAGTCTCTCAGAACAGATCCAGCTAACTATCCTAAATTTGAATTGGTCCATGGAAAACTGATGTATAAAGGACGAATGGTAGTGTCCGCCAATTCCCCACAATATTACACACTTACCACGACTCGGTCATGGGTGGTCATTCAAGTTTTTTAAGAACATATAAACGATTGATAGGGAAATTGTTCTGGAAGGGAATGAAGGCGGACGTGCAGAAGTATGTTTCAGAATGTGAAGTGTGCCAGAACACTAGCGGGGTTATTATGACCTTTAGAAATTCTTGAAAGAATTTGGGAAGATGTTTCTATGGATTTTATCGAAGGATTACCCAAATCATACAGGAAGAATTCTATTTTAGTGGTTGTGGACAGGCTAAGAAAGTACGCTCATTTCATCTCTCTAAGTCACCCTTATACTACGAAGGAAGTTTCAGCCATTTTCATCCAGGAAGTCGTTTTGTAAGAATTCTTACCTTACAAGAACAGAATCAAAATAGTATTGATAGAAAAGATGAAAGTTACAAGGAAACCCTAAGCTTAACCCTAGAAATCCCTCCCTCTTGAGTATGCTAACTCAAGCCCAAGCCTCTCCAAAAACATCGATGATTATTTCACACCCCTCTCCCTCTATTTATAACCGTTCTTCCTAACTAACTCTTTGGCACTTTACTATTATGCCCCACCAATACTCTTATTACTATTATACCCCTAAGTTGGGTATCTTACACTACTCTGCCTTAAAAGACACTTTGTCCCCAAAGTATGCTTACAAAATTCAACCAAGCAAAATAGCAACTAAAAACTATGAGGAAAAAACTTATGTTGGGCAGCAGTCTATTTTATTTCTTCAGTCTCCACTTCCAGCCCATGCACATAACAACATAGAAGCCTAAGCCCACGACAACTCTTAACCAATCTGACGACGAAAAAGTAAGATAATGTGATGAAGCAGCCCATCAATTTCCTCAAAGAAAAATTAGGCCAACTTAAGCCCACAAAATTCAAATTCTAGCCTTTAGTATCTCCATTGGGCTTTAAATACCTGTGTTCACTTTGAGGGCCAAAATAGAGTACAAATAAATCAAATTTGAGGCCTAAAATGAAGTAAAAACAGCCCGAATATTCCAATATAACTAGCAAACCACTCTTTATTTTTAGGCCTAGAAAAAATCAATAGAAACCCATTCAATTCAGTTTTTTACGCAGCCCCAAAATGCACCAAGCAGCCCCAAAATCACCGATAAGGATGGGCAATTAAAACCCTATCCGTCTTCTTACGAACGAACAATTGGACCGCAGATGTCAAATTTCTTCCTCCAACTCCAATCGAATTCCCCAGATTTGAGAAATTACTCATATTTTCAAAAGATTCTGCGGTCGAACATTATGGTTTTCAAATTCACACTCCTTATCGCTCGAAACTTTCCAATAAACAGCCAACACTCGACACTTTTCCTCCAAGCAACTCTTTCTTACTTCATCTTTCTCGATAGTGTGCGTCAATTCTAATTTTTATTTTTATGGATTTCTCCTCTCCAATTGTGCAAGCCATCGCTGTTGGCGAGTTTGGTTCTTTGGCTTTATTGATGTTCGACCGGGCATTTTCCACAACCTTTCCTGGGACTTCTTCGTCGGTCGTACAGACTGACATCTTCTTTCTTTCCAAACTTGTTCATCTGACAACACAATTTTCTTCTCAATCACACAAGATTTTGACCTTATCTTACCTAGCTATCCGACGAACTTCCTTCCATTAACTCTATTGCAGGTACTTTTTTGGTAAACGATTGATGACTGTAAAAAATTAGTACTCAATTGCATCGAGCTTCGCGACAAGTAAGTTTTTATTTCTCTTTTTCTTTTCTTCTTTGGTGATGGCCATTTCTGTCTCCCTTTTCGCCAATGATACTCTTTACGTTGAACTCTTCTTTTTCCAACTTTTTTGAGAATTTTTCCAGCGTTGTCGAGCTTCATCACTCTACCTTCGTGTAGTCATCTCCTCTCTCTTTTTTTAACCATCCTCTTCCATCTCTTTCATTTGATTTCAATCGCTTTTAATAGTTTGAGTGTTTTGCCGATTTCTCCACCTCTAATCGATAAATTGCTTCGATCTCTTTAAGTATTTTCTTGCTCATAATTCTTCAAACTCAACACAGATCTAATATCTACTGCAACTTCTTCTAATTTATTCAGAAGTAAATCTTCATTTTCTTCATTATTCAACACACAACTCACTAAATCTTCATTTGCTTCATTATTCAGTACACAACTCACAGTTGTTTCTACTGTGATAGTACAAATATTTCTAGCTTCTTCATGTCTCTGCTCACAATTCATAGATCTAGTTTCTACACATCTAGTTTTCGTAGTAAGTTCAGGAGCAATGTTTAACCTCATTTTCTTCTTCTGCTTCATACTCCTCCATGGCTATTTGATTCACCAAATTGATCAAGTGATTCAACCGATTCTGGATTCTGTTAACTGATGCTTGTAAGTTGTCACTATCTTGCTCGAGCTTCTTCATTCTGTCTTCCATTTGAGATCTAGCCATTTTTTTCCCAGAATTTTGATGCTCTGATACCAATTTGTAAGGATTCTAACTTTACAAGAACAGAATCAAAACAGTATTGATAGAAAAGATGAAAGTTACAAGGAAACCCTAAGCTTAACCCTAGAAATCCCTCCCTCTTGAGTATGCTAACTCAAGCCCAAGCCTCTCCAAAAACATCTATGACTATCCCACACCCCTCTCCCTCTATTTATAACCGTTCTTCCTAACTAACTCTTTGGCCCTTTACTATTATGCTGCTACAAATACTCTTATTACTATTATACCCCTTGGTTATCTTACAATTTCCCACGGTCTATTGTTTCGGATAGAGACAAGATTTTATCAGTCATTTCTGGACCGAATTTTTTAAGAGCCAGGGTACAAAACTTAAAAGAAGTACTGCGTTCCATCCACAAACTGACGGGCAAACTGAAAGGGTCAACAACTGTTTAAAAGTGTATTTGCGTTGTTTAGCAGTGAACAACCTAAACAATGGTCCAAATGGATGACTTGGACAGAATATTGATACAACTCCAACTATCACGTCTCAACTAACACTACACCATTCCAGGCTGTATATGGGTGTGTGCCTCCCCCTTTAATTTCATATAGGGAAAACAAGACTTCTAATGATGCAGTGTAACAACAATTGACTGAGAGGGATTTAGCTCTGCCAGCTCTTAAGGAGCGTTTACATCTGGCACAGGAAAGGATGAAGCGTTACATTGATCAAAACCGACGAGAAGCGTACCACCAAGAAGGGGAATTGGAATATTTAAAACTCGGGCCTTATAGGCAAAGATTGTTAGTGAAACGCAGATGTGAAATATTAGCCCTGAGATTCTTTGGCCCTTATAAAATCATTGAATGTATTGGCCAGGTTGCTTACTACTTGGAGCTACCAGCTGAGTCATCGATCCATAATGTATTTCACGCTTCTCAATTGAAGAAATGTATTGGCCCAAAGCATCAGGTCCAACCATTGCTTCCAATATTGTCCAAGGAACTCGAGTGGGTAGCAGACCCCGAAATGGTTTTAGGCCTGAGGTGGTATAAGAAGAAAGGGTTGGAGGAATGGTTAGTGAAATGGAAAGGGCAACAGGAGAGCGAAGCCACATGGGAAGAAGTGAATTTTATAAAGCAGCAGTTTCCAGATTTCCACCTTGAGAACAAGATGTATTTGACCCCAGCGGGTAGTGTTAGGCCCCCAGTTATTCATACTTACGCTAGAAGGGCATGTAGTGGAAATGAGGAGGGAAAGACCACTCCACCAATGTTACAAACTTATGCAAGGAGGGGCAAAAGAGTAATTGAACCAGGATAGGGGTCAGGTAGTGGAGCAGATGTTTAGTGGAGGTGGGTATTCTGTTATATCCGTACAAGGAGGTATTAGTAGGGGAGATAGCTTAAGGAGGAAGGTGTGCAAAGTTTATGCTAGTAGTAGGCTGTGTTTTCAAGGCCATCGCCTTTCCTTGCCTATGGCCATTGCCTTGCATATAGGCGAGTATTGCGCCTCTAAAAAAGCCAAGGCGAGCTCCTTCAATCAGGCTCTCGACTTTCCTCGCCTTTTTGCGCCCCGCATCGCCTTCGCCTAAGGCCAAGGCGTGCGCCTTGTCAAAGTTTTATTTATTTATTAATATGCTAACTTAATATCTACAAAATAACCTAGAATTAGCCCAGGAAGAAATCTAACAACCATGCGAAGTCTTTATTTAGGATAGTGAATTTGTTTAATTGTTATTTCATATAGAATATATATAATTTTTGCTTTTTTATACTTTTGGTTAACTTTAATTTTTTTTACAAATAATAATTTAATATGTATGGTATATCTTATAATAACATAATTTGTGTGATTTATGTATGAATTTGAAATTTTATGGGAATAGAATAGAAATATATTTTATTAATCAATTTATGCTCAATATATTATTTAGTTATGCATTTATTTGTTGCACCTCTTTTCACTTAAGCCTCGCCTTTTTATCGCCTCTCGCTTTGAGGCGATCAAGGAGAGTATCGCCTCGTGTTGCGCCTTGCGCTTTGAAAACACTAATAGCAGCAGAGAAGAGAGTCACCGGTGCTCTTGAATCCACCGGGAGTTATCTTTTATGTTCTTATTTTCCTTATCGTATTTACAATCTTGTTGTTAGTGACATTTTGGTTGTAACTCTCTGGGATTACACTCTGTTTTGGTGATAGATCAATACTATCTGTTTGTCTTTGTTTGGTATCTGGTCTATTTTGGTTATTCAGCAGGTTACGGATCTAGATACCTAACAATATACTTGCACTTAAATCTTCCAAGAATATAAAAAGGTGGAGAATCATACACTAAATTCTTGCCAGACGAACTTGCAGCAACTGATCCACAGCAAGCTTTATGTTTCTTTTTTGAACCACATGGGCAGACTTTATTCATTGGGATCCTCTGACAAGGAAGGGAAGAAATATAAGCAGCTATGACCACTGTACTAAGAGCAAGAGTGTTGGAGGAGATTATATTTGACGAAGAAAAAAGTTGTTGCATTATGATCTAAAAGAAGACCTTGTCATTGGATTGAGAACTGCTACAGTTAGAATTTTTAGTGTTACGACTACATGAATCAACTTTATCATGCTTTTCTTCTGTTTGCTCTTCCAATTGCTCATAATCTTTTTTTTCATTCGTTCCTGAACAGTTGCACAAATCTTGATAAATATTGAAGGAAAATAATAGAGATTCAATAACAACAAGAACATCGAGCAAGAGTGTTATCTCCTACAAAGCACAATTCTTTCTTTTTTTCGGTGGAGTGAATGGCTGGTGAAAAGACAAATAAGGTGTAAACTTATCTACCTTCATTTATGTGAAGGACAAAATTCAACTATGACATCTGTTGAAAGTAATAAATTGAAGTTTTTGGAAACCAAGACCAAACAAAGAACCAATTCCACCCACTTAAAAAACATAAACAATTTAGAGCATAAGAATGCATAATTCCAAACCAAGAATCATCATTCAATTAATCAACTATCAAGGAAAAACACTTTTTTTCAGAAAGATACTTGTACTCATTCAATTTAGAGCATAAGGGCGTGCTCAGTTTTTTCAGAGTGCATATCACTCTCTCTGCTAGCTCAGAAAAGCACATTTTTTCCAACTTTTAAGGTTAAATTGCACAAACCAACTATGAGGTTTGTAACAATTAAATCCTTAAACTTTCAATTTGATCAATTATCTCCCCTAAAATTTGATAAATGTTGCAATCAACTCCTTAGGGCAAAATTGTCATATAAAAAAATTGCTATATTTTTCAACCTTGCTGCTACTCTATCTCACCAGCTGCAAAAGTTGTTGTCTTCTTCCATTTAATCTGTTAAACTATAAGAAATAACCTGCCAACTTATTCCCAATTTACATGACTTGTATAGCAGCGGAGCAAAGAGCTATAATTTCTAACTTGGTGGATCCTGTATCATTTTCTGCTATAGTGTTTCTTAATTCGTATCATTGAAACGTGAGCCAAATTCTAGACTCCATAGCATTTATGGTTTTATGCACTGAGATTAATGACAAACTAAATGTTTCATTCTACTGTTAGAGATTAAAATGTATATTTATTTATAGGTTTATCGCTTTAATAGGTTTAGGTCTGTTAGGCCCGCAAGGCCCATTGTAACTCCTATTTAAAGGCATGGCCTTTCATTAATAAAACACACGACTATTTGGTCAAATCTCTCTCGATTACATGGTATCAGAGCGAAAACCTTAGAAGAGCAAAATCTAGGGTTTGGGTTGTTCGGGTTAGAATTTGAGGGTTTTGTTCGGGACTGTAACAGGGAGCCGCCGCCGCCGTCCGCTGGAAAAAAAAAAAAATTTAGATTCTGGAAGCCCACGAGTCGATCTACACAGTCATCCAAGTCGCGTCTCCGTTCGATCAACGACGAAGCCGTAATCGTCGTCGAAAAGTAGCGTCGCCGCTGCCGATCGCCGCTACGCATGGCAGCACGTCCCGCCTCCGATCAGGACGATTTTTCTTGGGTTTTTTGCGCGCCGGACAGTACTTCAGGTCTGTCGAGTTTGTGTTTTGGTTCGGGCTTTGTCGTGTCTCGGATTTGCATTTTATTGCCTCTGTGGGTTTTTTTATTTGCTGGTTTTTGGGGCTGTTCTGACTTCGTTGTGTTTTTAAGACTATTCTTTGGTTCTTGTGAGTAGT
>JBBMKA010087068.1:0-13652 GCA_037833695.1 Sechiopsis laciniata | reverse complement strand
CTTATCACTTGATTGCATATGACCACGTATACTTGCGTGCCTATCTGTGAATGCTTGAGACATCTTACGTTTTAGTGCATTATTCGACTAGAGTTATATCTAATCATTCGAGCAGTCGCAGATATCGATCAAGTCTTTGGTGCCGTTGCTGGGGACTGACGTTTTTAATTCCGTTTAAGTGTTGTTTGAAAAGTGGTGCTTAATTGTTGCAAGTGTTAATAGCATTGTGTTGTTGTTTCAGGTTTTTTACAGTGCATGAGTAATTTCCTTAAGTTAGAATTTCAATTTGATCCTGAGCCAAAATGTACGTTTCATAAGAATCGTAGAGAAGCAAGAGCCAGAATGGATAATCAGCAAGGAAATTATCTGGAGAATGCTCTGCATATTGATGCTCAGAACGTGGGACCGAATCCAATTGCTATGCAGAATCTGAATGTCAATAATTCTAATGATGATAGCCCAAATTCTTTTCCCAATCAACCGATAGATGAAAGAGATAGAGCAATTAGAGATTGTGTTGATTATGCTACACATGGGCTGAATCCTAGAATTTTAAGACCAGATATCAGAGCTAGAAGCTTTGAACCGAAACATGTTATGTTTCAGATGCTACAAATAATTGGGCAATTCTATGGTCATGCATCTGAAGATCCTCACATGCATCTACGCTCATTTCTTGAAGTCATCAATTCTTTTAGGATTCCAAAAGTAACTGAAGACAACCTGCGGTTGACATTATTCCCATACTCGTTGCGAGATTGAGCAAAAGCCTGGTTGAACACGTTACCAGCAGGATCAATAGAAACTTAAGATTAGTTAGTGGAAAAGTTTTTGATCAAGTACTTCTCGCCAACTAAAAATGTGGATATTCGGCATGAAATTACCAGATTTCGGCAGCATGAAGATGAATCAGTGAATGAGGCATGGGAACGTTATAAGGATTTGCTGAGAAGGTGTCTGTAGAGTGGTATACCTTACCCAGTGCAAATGGAGCTATTATATAATGGATTGGATAACCCATCCAAGATAATGCTAGACACGACAGCTAATGGTTCATTGATGAAGAAGACATATAACGAGGCTTACGAGATATTAGAAACATTCTCGATGAACAATAATCAATGGTCCCAACCAAGGTGAAGTACTATGAAGAAAGGATAGCAATTAGAAGTAGATGAGTTGACAGCATTACGAGCTTAAGTAGCAAGAATGGCAAATGAAATGAAGAATATGCGAATGGAGAATACTACCAAGTCACAGAATATTGCACCTGTCAATCAAATACAAGCGGAAAGTTGTATATATTGTGGTGAGGGGCACACATATGACTTCTACCAACATAATCCTGCCTTAGTGATGTACATGGGGAATGTGAGTAATCAAAGACCAGTTAATAATCCGCATTCAAACACTTACAACCCTGGCTGGAGGCAGCATCCAAATTTTTCCTAGGGAGGTCATGAAAATGCTGTAAACACTCAGCAGGGGCAGGCAAAAATACAGCAACCACCTAGATTTGCAAATCAGAACTCACAAGGATTTAATAACCAGGGTTATCAAAAGCCAATTCAGCCTCAGCCCATTCCAAGAACTTCTTTGGAGAGCTTGTTTAAAGAATACATAGTAAAAAATGATGCAAGTATGCAAAGCCAGCAAGCAGCTATGAGAAACTTAGAAATTCAAATGGGCCAGTTAGCATCAGAATTGAGAAATAGACCCTTGGGAAAAATTCCATCCGATACCGAGCCTTCAAAAAGGGATGGAAAGGAGTAGGTGCAATCTGTAGAATTAAGAAGTGGAAAGCCATTGAGAGAAGATCCAAAGATCAAGGCTTATCATGAAAAGAAAGAAATTCTTGAAGGAATACCAGAGGAAGAAAATTTGATGGAATCAGGGGAGAAAACACCAGCTGAGGTCAATGCTGAAGACATTACACTTGAGCCAGTAAGGAAGATTGAGGATATTTTAGTACAGGTTGATAAATTCATTTTTCCAGCTGATTTTATTATTCTAGACTACGAAGCTGATGAAGAGGTGCCAATTATCTTGGGTAGACCTTTCCTTAAGACGGACCGTACATTGGTTGATGTTTACAAGGGGACAATAACATTGAGAATGAATGATCAAGAAGTACAATTTAAAATTGACAATTCAATGAAATATCCATCTGATATGGGGCATTGTTCGTTTCTCAGTACAGCCGAAGATGTCTTGAAAAAAGCTGTTAAGCAAGTCAGAGCAGCAAACCTAATGACTGAGGTAGACCCGCTAGAAGAAATGTTGGGGGCATTAAGCGAAGATGAACTGGAAGTATGTAATGCTTTGATAACCATGAGCCAATTCAAGCCTCTGACTTTAGGAGAGTGCATTAATCTGCCCATGGAGTCGTCAATAGACAAACCACCATTGTTGGATTTGAAGTCGTTGCCTCAGCATCTGAAATACACATACTTGGGAGTAGAGAACACTCCCCCCATCATTATATCTGCTGAATTAATTCCGAAAAATGAAGTAATGCTGCTAGACCTGTTGCGGCAATACAAGAAGGCAATAGGCTAGACACTTGCAGATATTACTGGCATAAGTCCATCATACTGTATGAATAAAATCAACCTCGATGAGGGGAAATTCAAGTCTATTGAACAGCAAAGAAGGCTAAACCCTGTGATGAAAGAAGTTGTAAAAAAAAAGTGATCAAATGGCTGGATGCTGGAATCATTTACCCTATCTGTGATAGTAATTGGGTGAGCCTTGTTTCGTGCGTGCCAAAGAAGGGTAGAATGACAATGATAAAAAGTGATGCCAATGAGTTAATACCAAGTAGAACTGTTATTGGTTGGAGAGTCTGCATGGATTACAGAAGGCTTAACAAGGTAACTAAGAAGGACCATTTCCCCTTGCCGTACTTTGACCAGATGCTTGACTGGTTAGTAAAGCAAGAGTATTATTGCTTCTTAGATGGTTATTCTAGTTATAATCAAATAACCATAGATCCTAAAGACCATGAGAAGACGACATTTACGTGTCCGTATGGTATTTTTGCATTTAGGCGAATACCTTTCGGGCTATGCAACGCACTAGCAACATTTCAACGTTTCATGCTAGCGATCTTCTCGGACATGATAGAAGACATTGTTGAAATCTTTCTGGATGATTTTATAGTATTCGGGAAAATATTTAATTCATGTTTGTTTAACCTTGAGAGAGTATTGAAACATTGTGTGAAACAAACTTGGTATTGAATTGGCAGAAATGTCACTTTATGGTAAATGAAGGAATAGTCCTTGGGCATCGCATTTCGAAAGAAGGAATAGAGGTGGATCGTGCTAAGATAGAGGTGATAGAGAAGTTGGAACCCCCATGTAATGTCAAGGGCATTAGAAGTTTCCTGGGGCATGTAGGCTTCTACAGGAGATTCATCAAGGACTTCTCGAAAATCTTAAAGCCTTTATGTGAATTAGTGGAAGTTGATCGGAAGTTCGACTTTAGTGC
This sequence comes from Sechiopsis laciniata, assembly GCA_037833695.1. Taxonomy (NCBI): domain Eukaryota; kingdom Viridiplantae; phylum Streptophyta; class Magnoliopsida; order Cucurbitales; family Cucurbitaceae; genus Sechiopsis; species Sechiopsis laciniata. Next base: position 10,160 of record JBBMKA010087068.1, on the reverse strand, counting down.
AGGCTGTTTGAAGGTATTCAATGCTTTGAAAAATGCTCTGATCACCGCACCAATCATAATTACATCAGATTGGAATAAGCCATTTGAATTGATGTGTGACGTTAGCGACTATGCTGTTGGGGCCGTTTTTGGACAACGAGGTGAGAAGTTGTTGTAGCCAATTTATTATGCTAGTAAGACGTTAAACTAAGCTCAACTTAATTATACGACAACAGGAAAGGAGATGTTGGCAATTGTGTTTGCTTTGGAGAAGTTTTGATCTTATCTTGTGGGATCGAGGATCGTGGTGTTTATAGACCATGCTGCAATTTGCTACTTAATGAGCAAGCTCGATGCTAAACCAAGATTAATTCGATGGATATTATTATTGCAAGAGTTTGACCGTGAGGTAAAAGACAAGAAAGAAAGTGAAAATGTTGTAGCTGACCATTTATCTAGGCTTAAGCAAGTGCATGAAACGAAAAAAAACATCTAATTGTGGAAAGTTTCCCTGATGAAAAATTGTTTACATTTTCAGCATTACAAGCCGCGGAGCGACCATGGTTTGCTGATTTTTCTAATTATCATGCTAGTCGAAATTTGCCTCTAGATTTGACAAGAGAACAAACTAAGAAGTTTTATGCAGATGTTAAGTTTTATTTTTGGGATGAACCGTTCCTGATCGATAATGTGCTGACAACATCATCAGACGGTGTGTGCCGAAAAGTGAAGTCAAGGAAATCCTGGAATAATGGCATAACTTCCCTTACGGTGGACATTTTGGAGGGTTGAGAACAGCTGCTAAAGAATTTCAATCTAGGCTATATTGGCCCACAGTCTTTATTGATGCCCATCATTTTGCTAAGACATGTGATAAATATTAGAGGCGTGGGAACATTGGGGTGCGAGATGAGATGCCAATGACATGCATCTTTGAAGTCCAACTGTTTGACGTTTGGGGCATCGACTTCATGGGCCCATTCCTACCATCCAATGGTAATCTTTACATTCTAGTTGTAGTGGATTATGTCTCAAAATGGGTGGAAGCGATTGCCAGCCCAGTAAATGATGCTAAAACATGGATTCAGTTCTTGCATAGAAACATTTTCTCGTGATTCGCAATGCCTAGGGCATTGGTGAGCGATGAAGGAACGGATTTTATCAATTGAGCTATGGCCAATGTTTTGATGAAGTATAATATTAAGCATCGAGTGGCTACACCATATCAACCTCAGTCAAATGGGCGAGCTTAGATTTCAAATAGGGAAATCAAAAGCATTTTGGAAAAAGTAGTTGGGCCATCAAGAAAAGACTGGTCAATGCAGCTTGAAGACTCGCTATGGGCGTATAGAACAACATTCAAAACGCCTTTAGGAATGTTTCCGTATCAACTTGTTTTTGGAAAGTTGTGTCATTTGCCTCTTGAGCTGAAACATAGAGCATTTTGGGCTATGAAGAAATTGAACTTAGACTTAACCTCAGCTGGGCCAGCGAAGATGATTCAACTTCTTGAGTTGGACGAACACAGACAATGTGCATATGAGAATGCGAAGATGTACAAAGATAAGATAAAGGCATGGCATGATAGAAAGATAAAGTCTAAGTGGTCCGAGCCTTTCAGAATTATGTAGGTGAATGCCAGTGGAGCCATCAAGCTAATGAATGAGGAAGATGGAAGCGAATTAATGGTGAATGGACAGCGTTTAAAGCATTATTGAGGCGAAGATTTCAGAATGGAGAAATCTTTGTGGGGCCTTTCCATCGAATAGAAGTTCTGTGGCGCTTGAAGCATTGGAATGTTCGGCATCTTTAATTTATGCTCCAGGCATGTGTCTTGTGTTAATATTTATGATTATGAGATTTATCTTGCATCTATTTTTGTTTTATTATTTACATTTTATTTTCTTTATTCTGTTTATTTCTTTTGTAGTTAAGTAGGGTTAGTTTAGGGTAGTTAGGGAAATGCAAAAAGTTGAAACGCGGCAAATGAGGGAAGACACATGGCAAGATGGAGTTTATTTGGAGGAAGCATCGTGACCGTTCATTGATCAACAGTGTGGATGGGAGCAGGGGGTTATAAAGTTTTGAATTTTTTTTTCGAAAATTCCATTTAAGGGGCAGTTACCCTTTTTGCGCCTCTTCACCTACCTATTTATTGCCCACATTCGAAATCTTTTTTTTTTTTCTTCTTCTTCCTCAAATCCTTGCCCTATTTCTTACCTCTCTATCTCTCGAAATCGTATCTCCCATGGGCCCTAAGACCAGAGCCCAGCAAGCCAAGGCAGTAGCAAGTGGAAAAGTTTTTGAAGTTCCGACGAAGTGCAGGCAAAAGGCCTCGAGGGTTAACAAACTTACAGTCTTCGAAGATTCTTCCTTTTCTAAAGATGAAGTTCCTCTAGTGCGTGAAGTAGGATGCAACGCTCAAAGAGTCAGTCATGTTCGTGAGAGTATAGATACTGGTGAGGTCGGAGGAAATTTCGCGACCATGTCTGAAGCAGAGCATGTTGTAGAGGACTCTGTAGAGAAAAGAAATGCATGGGAGAATCAGCCTTCTATAGATGTGAATGTTAATGCCGAAGTGCCTTGTAAGCTTTAGGAAGAGGTGGTGAGAGAAGTGCATGAGGTAATCAGTGCGATCAATCCAGTAGAAGCTGAGATTGTGATCAATGTCGAACCAGTCTTAGTACCGAGACCCGAGCAGTAAAATGAGAGGAATAGGGATGAACCACTTGCAAATGAGGAATCTGTTGGGGCTAAAACAACCTAAGTTTAGGTCGGTGGAAGGAAAAGGAAGACTGCTACAGCTGTAGTTAGTAAAGAAATTGAAGGGGATGAAGAGAGAGAAAAGCCCATAAACACTTTCGGAGGATTTTTGGTTAGTGAAAATGCTGTAAAACGGGCTGGGTACATGGTAGAAAAGCAATGCCATCAGGAGCAAGGGTTCGCGGAGAAAGGACTAGACAGCAAGTTGGAGAAGGTAATTAAGCGCTATGGCTGAGAGCGTTTGTGAGGTCCTCAGAACCGGCCAGGCCTAACTGGGTCGAGGAGTTCTTCTGTAACATTAATGAGGAGGCAGAGTTCAAGAGCAGAGTGTGAGGGGTTGATGTGGATTGGAGTGCTGAAGCTATCAACGAGTTGTTATGGTTTAAAGACAATCCTGATGTAGAGTTTAATCGAGTCCTCAAGAATCCATCTGATGAGCTGATAGAGAAATGCATTAAGAAAATCGGTGGAGATGGTGCTAGTTGGAAAGTTGAGAAGGGCACAAAAATTATGCTCGCATCTTTCCTAACTGCTGAAGCCCACAGTTGGATAAACTTCATGTGAACAAGCCTAATGCCAACAACACACTGCACTGAGGTGATTCGAATCGAGCTCTTCTGGTTTATGCAATTCTGGAAGGGTGGATCATCGATGTCGGTAGCATTATTGCTGGAGAAATCAAGAGATGCGTCAATAAGAAGGATGGAAGGCTATTTTCCCCCCACTTAATTACCCAACTGTGTATGTGGCAGGGAGTTCACCCCCTTCTTGATGATGAGTTGCTTCCAGTTCGATCCGTCTATGTCTCTCCTAAGTCTCACTCGAAAGTGGTGCATAGTGGGAAGGGTGTTGGCATTGCAACCGGCATTGAGGAGATCCTAGATAGGCAGAAAGCTCACGAGGAAGTCTGTAGCCACCTCGCCAATCAGCTTCAAATCTTTTGGAATTATGATCAGTTGATGACAATGTGCTAAGGCGGAATGCTGAATTGAAATGAGAGCTTCAATTGCTCGAGTTCCCTGTCGAGCTTGTTCATCCGAGGGTGCCTCCATCACCATCCCCTGAAAACCCAAATGTTGAAGTTCATGTTGGTTTAAGCTCCAGTGCTCGTTTCTGACGGAAGTCCCTGTCCTTATCATTTTTATCACTTCTTGTTTTTGTTGAAAAATATCTCTGTTAGCTTTAATTTGTTTTGTGCTGGCTGAATTGAAAATATCATACTTGTGCCAGTTTTAGTTTGTTGAAAAGAATTATTCTCCTACCTCCTTGTTTTAGATTTTTGTTATCAATAGAAAGTTCTTGATGTCTTAGCATTGTGTTCTATCTGCGAAATTTTCTGAGTAAACTAAAGACTTAGCCTAGCTGTGAGCGTTTAGATGAGTGTGCTGTTGAAAATAATCCTAACCTAATAACGATTTAATCCCTGATCGGACCAAGGAAATAAGAGAGCTCTAAAATGCAAAATCTGAAAGCTTGAAGCATTCCCGCAAGAAATCTTGAGAATTTTAAGTTTAGGGGAACTAAGCCTCACCTTCATTGAAGACAATGAAGATTTCAAGTCTGGGGGTGAGGGCAAGCCCGTGTATGAGAAAAAGATCGATAATTTCAAAATTCAAAACAAAGATCAAAGCATTCTGTTTAAGCTACGCGAATAAAAATGCGAAAAGCATTCTTGAAAAAAAAAATTTAGAAATCAATGCTAAAGCATTAAGAGAAAAAAATATTCATATCAAATAAGGCTAAAATAGCCAAGTGTTGTAATAAGGCAAAAGTCGAGCTGTGTTAAGAAAGAAAAGCCTTCGAAAACTTAGGCTAGTAGCCATAGTGCCGAGATCATTCCAAAGCCTTCCAACGCCTCAACCTCGGTTGTTTCCACTGCTTAAGTGCGCCGCTTTGCTTAAGTGTTCCATTTTAAGAACTATGGAATTTAGGTGTAGTCGGTCTGAGGGGGCTCAAAGTGCTAAAAGGGTGTGTGCGTGGGAAATAATGCTCTAAACAGAATGCTTTGGGTAAACTTAATTGGATCAAGGGATTGAGTAGGGTGTTTTGGAGTCGTAGGCATTAGTGTTTAAGGGTGTTTGCAGCATTCCTACCTTCTGTTTTCGTTCTTTTCAACATAATCATGAGCTAAATTCATATAGGTAAGGGTTGAGGGGATGAGTGTGTGATGTATGTATCTCGGATGAGTAGGGGGATGTTAGGCTAAGATATGATAGGTGTTTTAACCCGAAGCATGTTTCGACTGATCATCCATTCATGTTTGCTTGTCTTGTCATCTCGAGAGAGAGAAGGATTAGAGATAACCTATTCCTATCTATTAGTTTCAATGTTAGGAACTCCTACTTGTTAAAGAGGGAGGCTAGAGATAGTCATCTCGCTACTGCGCATTTCATCGTTTATAGCTTCGAGTTTAAGTGCAAGAGCTCAAGCTGAATGTATCTTGAGAAAGAGCATTTGACCACGTGTTGTGCGGAGTCTACTTCTCAATATAGCCTCACCCTTGTTGCATGTTAATCACACTCAACATACCCTTAACCCGAGCCTGTCATCTCATTGGAGTATTTGCTACTGTTTCTAGCATTTATTGTAGCACTGTCGCATTACACACTCTTAATATTTTGTTTTTCCACTGTCTGAAGTTAACAGCATCACTCGTGTCGCAGTTAGATTCGCTAGTAATAGTGTATTTAGCATTTTTATTGCATTTACATGTTATTTAATAGAATTCATTTGCTCACCAAAAATCTCCTTTACTTTTCTATTCGTGACTTCTCATTTAACACTTACATAGATAACCCAGTCCTTGAGGAGAAGGATTTATCTTATCACTTGATTGCATATGACCACGTATACTTGCGTGGCTATCTGTGAATGCTTGAGACATCTTACGTTTTAATGCATTTTTCGACTAGAGTTATATCTAATCATTCGAGCAGTCCCAGATATCGATCATCATTCTTCTAGAATTGCAAACAACAAAGCCTCACAGTGATCAATAATTCTTTTAATTTATTAACAAATAATTTTGGCCATCAACAAATTTGATAACCGCTGATGGCTTCCACCTCTATCGGTGATTTTTCGTTTGGGAATCCTATTATTCTTGAATTTATAGTTCAATTTAATCATTTATATACATTTATATTTCTATTATGGATAAAATATTAGCTAAGTTTAACTTCATATCAAACTCAAGTTTAGTAACAAAACCCACATAAAAAAAACTCTGTAAACTAAATACTTAGTCCAAAAGTCAAAGTTGAAAATATCAACCCCCTAAACGCTAGTAAAGAGCTAGTTGACTGCTAAAGTTGTCGATCTAAGAGTAATCGACTTTTCAAGGTTTTTGGCGACCCCCAAGGAGGTTGTGTCGAGAGTAGCCAACCCCTTGAAGGGTTCGACCAAAGGTTAGTCAAACCCTTAGAAAGTCCTCTCGAAGGTACCCAGCCTTCTTGGAAGTCGTCCCAAGATGTTTACACCTCTAAGATACTCATATGTCTCCTAAAATGGATGAGAAAGGGAGATGGAGTAACACACAAGAGTTAACTGGTGCCATTACCTCATGCTTGATGGTTAAACGTTACAACTGTTAACCATTTAATCAACCATAAAATGTAACATTAAATGAGTCCAAAACAGTCACAACTCCGATCAATATAAGACACGTCAAGTCTCATCGCATCTACTATTTTTTCTATTTATCTATAACTTAGATATCAGAGGCCCTCTAACTCACAACACACCTGTGTGATTGCCTTTTTGTCATTTGCTGGCACTTCATTTTCAATAGTACAAATAATTTCATTGATCTCAAAAAACCAATTTTTTGGTATCAACAATTTCAATATAGCGCATACATACATTTCAAAATATTTATGGATGACTAAGATCACTTTGTTTATTATTTATTTATTTTTATATAAAATACTTGTATTTGGTTAAAACTTCTCAGAATAAAAAGAAAGTACTTTTCAAAGGCATTAGTATTGTGTTTGATGATCAACGAGTTATAAGTTACCAACAAGAGCATAGCTCTACTGGCATCTTATATGACCTAGTAACCATAAGATTACAGGTTCGAATCTCCCTTTCCCTAACATTGTTGTATAAAAAAAATGAGTAATAAGTTAAAATTTTCAAGCTTGATTATTTAACTAAAATAAATACTTTCAATTGATTAACTACTTTTTAAACCTGGGTGAAAAAAATTTAAAAACTGTTCAAACATATGTTTTATAAGAAATGTTTTGGATACAAAATACTTCACACAAAATTATCTTGAGGTAATTAGGCAAATGTCTACTTTTTTATAAAATAAACATGAAATGTCTACTCTTCTAGATTGTTTAAATTTATGTCTAAATCTAATATTCTGGAATTTAATAATTAAATGAATATATTGTAAATGACAATTTTATCTTTTTTGTGAATTTGTTTTTTAATTTGTTTGATAATCTCATTATAGATACACTCTAATAAACTCTTTGAGAATTTGAATTAAAAAAATTAAAACTATAATAGATAGAATCGTATTATGTGGATGAAAAAATAGGCTAAAGATAAAAAAGAAAATAGAAAAATTAAAATAATTTTTGGAATTTCTTCGAGACGTCCATCCAACCGTTTACATATGTATACATATAGTCTCCTTTGAATGAAGGATAGATTTTTGTATTAAGATAAAAAAATAATAATAATTAAATGCATACCGTACATGCACAAAGCATAATTGTTATTTGGCAGGTGAAGTTTCACAGTTCTTGAGTGTTGAGAATCGTTCGATATCCCTGTGAAACACAAAAGGGACAAAAATCAAAATTCATCCATCCCTAAAGAAGTACGATTGAATACATCAGCCAGTATGTGTGAAGTTTTATCCTCTTCCACACCATAAGAACGAGCTTTCCTTTCAGCTGCCATGACCCTCTGACTGAAACTTCTCCCACCAAGAAATTGGGTAAGACTGCATTATCATCCATGCATGAAGAAATATTTGAACTAGTTGTCTTTGCAACCATCATGTGTCGTATAGCTCCCTACATAATATAATTCACTATCAGTCTATTATGTTGACCAAAAGTACAAATCCTTATAAATCCTTACATATTTATGACGCCTCAAGACTAGTATCTTCTACTCAATACTAGGTTTGCATAGAAACTTCTTCAACTCATCCTTGTTTGACAACATGAGCCCAACTTTCAACGCAACTAGGCATCAGAGTTGTTTGTGTTGTACGTCTCAGTGTGTACGAGTACATTTTCTCCAATGATGAAGAATTAATCGTTATACATGAGGCTGGGAAACCCGCTGCACATTACGATTATGGTCAAACTTTCACAAATATCAAGCGCAAATGCAACTAAATCGATAAGTTGACAAATTGTACCGTATGCTATTTAAATCGTCACCATCTTATAATTGGAGTAGATATCCCTTTCATCCCATACCCCATTGAAGACAACTGGATGAGCGTGACCTCCATTGTTGCAGAACCAAAATTTTTGCGATGTGAAATTTAAAAAGAATTGCAAATGTGTGGATAAGGGAGATTGTAGAATTATGATCTTCAACAGTGATCGTGTGTGTAGAGATAGTCAACATTGAGGGAAGATCGTAGAATTCTGATCTTCAAGGTGGAATGTGATTAGGCGGTGTCGCAACGTCATCGCGACGCGGAGCGGCTGACGTCCGTCCCTAAGGGTCTCTTTCGAGGTGAGAGGTTTGGAGTCGCCACCAATCATGTAGCGGGTGTGATTGGTCACCCATAAAAAAAAATAAAAAACGGTCTACAAAACCAAATTTAAAGTTCGGGAGTCGATTGAGTGTAGGAAAGGTGTTAGCACCCCTACAACACCCGTTTTAAAAAAACGGTTACCACATTTTATTTTAAACTTATCCTATTATTTTATAAAAAAAAAAAAAAAAAAATTGTATTTTATTTTTGGATGTCCCAAATGATACTAATTCACATTTATCGAATAAACATGAATTAATAAATATGGGTGGCTCTAGGCCATTAGAAAAATTATTGGAATTTACTTTGAATTTCAAAATAAACTCCTCACTCAAGAACATTAGAAAACAAATATTAACTAATGATCCATCATCGAATTAGTTTTGAGAAATTTCATGTATTTCTTAGAATGTTATCTAAGAAAGAAACACTACTAAATTCCCTAAAAAATGTTTATTTTAAAACGAAAATAAGTTTAGGAGGATTTCATGCATTTTTGGAGTTTCGAAAGAAACCTAAAAAAGAGAATACTACTTTTACTCCAAACTAAAATTTAATTTAAAACAAATTTTAAAGTTTTTTTTTTTTAAAAAAAATCAAAATGGATTGAGGATTTAAAACGAAGGGTTCTTATTTTAGAAATTCGTTTTGAATACAATTTTTTAAAAGACATTGAAAATTTGAGGGTTCTTATTTCAGAAATCCACTTTTGAAAACGGTAAATTGAAAAAATTGGAGAGTTCTTATTTCAGAAATCCAATTTTGAAATTTTAAAATAGATTAAAAACAATTGGAAGGTTCTTATTTCAGAAATCCAATTTTAAAAAAAAAATAAGGAAAATTGAAGAGTTCTTATCTCAGAAATTCAATTTTTGAAAACTATAAATTGAGAAAAGTTGGAGGGTTCTTATTTCAGAAATCCAATTTTGAAATTTAAAATAATTTGAAAACAATTGGAGAGTTCTTATTTCAGAAATCCAATTTGAATAAAATAAATAAACCATTAAAATTGGAGGTTTCTTATTTTAGAAATCCAATTTGAATAAAAGAACTTAAAAAAATTGAAGGGTTCTTATTTCAAAAATTCAATTTTGAAAACGATAAATTGAGAAAAGTTAGAGGGTTCTTATTTCAAAAATCCAACTTTGAAAACAACAACATGAGAAATTTTTTTTTTGGAGGATTCTTATTTCAGAAATCCAATTATGAAAATAGTAAAATGCAAAAAAAGTTGAAGGGTTCTTATTTCAGAAACTCAATTTTGGAAACAATTAATTGAGAATAGCTGGAGGGTTCTTATTTAAAAAATCCAACTTTGGAAACAAACTTTAGAAAAATTGGAGGGTTCTTATTTCAGAAATCAAATTTTAAAATCTATGAAAAAAAAGTAATGAAACCGAATAAAAGTTGGCTAATTTGATTTCAAAGTCAATTCCCAAGTAGGGGTGTTCTCTACAGATACTTCAAAACCCCAGCCTAGATAGAATTGGCAAGAGAATTATATTTGGCCAATTTTTATCTGAGATTCATTAAGTGTTTGAGATAAAAGTGAAATTTCATAAATGAAAATATAAAATTCTCCAATGAAAGATCTTTTGTTTAAGAAGAAATTGAGAAAGATAATGTCAATTAAAATTACAATTAAGTAACTAATTGAATTATTAAAATGTTCAAACTTGAT
>JBBMKA010087026.1:0-13655 GCA_037833695.1 Sechiopsis laciniata | reverse complement strand
TCGATACTTTCCAAAGTCTTGAAGGGCAATTGGGTCTACCAAACCGATTCCAAGTTCAACGCCGGTTGGCTCGGTGGTTTAAGCGGACCGGCCAATGCCCCTTCTCTTCACTTTCCCTTTCCTCTCTGTGGACACTTGATCTGGGTTCGGCTCTTCTCTCAATCTCTTGCAGAGCCTTTCCTTTGATCTCTCTTTCCATTTCTCATCCATTTTTCACATCACAGTTTTAGGATCCTTTGTTCTTCATCCCCTTTTCACCAGCCTTCACCAACTCTTCTTTACAAATTTGTAATTTTAATTTCTTTTTTGACCTCTTTCTCGCTTCTTGTACGATTTTTAGCATCTGGGTCCATCGATTTCTTCAGGGTTTTTCCTGTTTTCGTCTGTTTTTTGTGTTTCATCTCTAGGGTTTTGAACTACCCATTTCAGATAGTTCAAATTGACATCTGGGTTTTGTTTATTTCTCCCTATTTTCACTATTTTAGTTTGGGGGTTTTGAGTTTTGAGGCGATGTCACAAGGCTTTGCGATCGAGCTCTATTTCGATCCAGCTCTTGAAAATCAGGTTCTCAAGGCTTGGAATGTTCTAGCTCGCCGTCAAATCAGTACCCAACTCATCGAAATTGAATCACGCCCTCACATTACCCTCTTCTCAAGCCCTTTTCTCGAACCCACAAAAGTTGAATCCATAGTTAAGAATTTCGCTTCCAAACAGGAACCCTTGCCTTTGTCTTTATCCTCAATTGGCACCTTTCCCAGTGACAGCAACATTCTGTTTCTGGGTCCAGCGCCTTCGATTTCACTCCTCCAATTCCAGTCCCAATTGTGTGAAGCACTGAGGAAAGAAGGAATCGAAATCGGGGACGAATATCGGTTCGGTTCGTGGATTCCCCATTGCGATGTTGCTCAGGAGGTGCCTCGGGCTCGAATGGCTGAGGCATTTTGTGTTCTAAGGGATTTGAAGCTTCCTGTTTCCGGGTATGCAATTGATATTGGGTTGGTTGAATTTTCCCCTGTTCGAGAGCTGTTCTCTTTTTTTCTTGGTAACACTATTGAAGCTTAAAGCTTTTGATTGACACCCATTGTTGTGCTTTAATCTGATTGTTCTTACCTATGAACTTGTACAACCTTAAATTTATTGTAGCTGTTTTAGAGGTTCTATTTAGACGCTAGAGCATTACAAATAAGGATGTGTTTTGTATTTTATGTTATGAATTTGATCATTTCTTTATGTTGTCTTCATATTGAAGTTGAATCTTACTTTCTAGTGTTTTTGATAAACACAATTGATTTGGGGAAAATGGCTTCTAGGTTGGTTCACTTGAGGGTCTGAATCTTTTGGGTTCTTTGTGATAATTCTTATCTTCACAATTCATATTGTAGATGATAACCTTTCATTTGATTCTTTTGAAACTTCTAATAAATGTTAATGGTACTTTAGTAGACCTTTCACATTATAACTGTTCTTGGTTAAACATTTGTAAGTGCAAGTTCTGTATGCATCATTACCTTTTTTATATAGGCTGCTGAGCAGCATATTAAGACTTCTTCCTTTGATGGACTAAAAAAGTAGCTGAAATGCTTGGTAGATTTGAATCTCATCTGTCTTGTAATGATAATGAATATAGGATATCTCCTTGGCCTATTCTTTTTCAGTTTCTTTGTTATTAGTTGATATTTGTCTTCTCTCTGTACATTATGGTACACGTTTTTGTTTTTCGATTTTGAAGAAGCATATGCGTTAGGTCTCCAAGGGGTGGTGCAATGGTTGAAGACTTGGGCTTTGAGGGTATGCTCCTCTCAAGGTCCCGAGTTCGAGACTCACTTGTGACATTACTTCTTCGATGTCTCCGGTGCTTGGCCTAGGGATGGGTGTGGTTACCTTGTTTCAAAAAAAAAAAAGAAGCATATGCATTAGCTGCACTCAAGTTCAATCTGTCCTTGAGAGTGGATGGGGTTGGGGTTGGTAGATTTGTTGGTGTTTAACTCTTATCTGGTTCATCTGTCCATCTGTTTCCTGGATTCTTTGTAAACATTCATATGATTATGAAGTCATTTCAGAGGGATTAGTGCATGTTACAACTTACACCTCTGATTTGTTGTTTATTCTTTATGAGTTTATCGATTGCTTACTCCTTACACCATAAGTGCCTTAGACGAGACTCATATTATAGCCTCAAATTTGACGTTTCCTTTAGGTCCTATTCCTGTCAGACTTGCGCCAAAGAGCACATGGAGACTTTCAAGCCTCTACTTCGTGAAATAGCTAGCAGAGTAGTGTCAATTTGTCATGTTTCATCGTAACACCACCTAAGAATTATTTTCTTAATGATTTTTTTGGCTTCCAAACATTGTAGGGTGAGACGATATTTCTCAATAAGTATAGTTCATGTGCGCATAAACTGGTCAGGCACTCATAAATAACCAAAAAAAGTCATGTTCCTAAAAAATATACAAGTTCATTGCACTGCAACTTTGTAGTTTAACTCAATTTTTATAGTCTGGGCCTTAAAGAAGGATATTGATGATAAAAGTTGAATATGTTAATACTATTTGTGTTTATAATGATGATGTTGAATTTGATGCAAGAGTGTTCATTTCTTTCTTCTTTTTTTTTTGAGTACAAATTGGGGGTTGGAGGACCAACAAATCCTACATAAAGGTCACGACTGTTTTCAAATATTATGAAAGCCAAATTCCAATTTTCGAGTTTGAACTCGTGACCGTGAAATTGTAATGGATTAATACCAAACAAGTATACCAACTGTGGCACCGACCAATTCGATAAGAGCATTCATTTCTGAAAGAGACTATTGACAGAAATGCTTTTTCCTTTCTTTTTGTACTTTTGTATGATTCTTTTGTTTATCCTCAATTTGTTAATGAGTTTCTTTGAATTTAAGCAAAGATTTATTCTTTTTATCATCTTGAAGAATAATGTTATATTCAATGCTATGTGAAAAGTTGTATGTCGTAATTTGAGAACCATGTGGATATAAAAGTGTATCTTAGAACAAGAAGGGGTGTGATTGCAAGCGCAGGATACGAGATATTTTGAGTTTTTTTTTTTAGTTCAACAATATTTGGGTTGGGGGTTTCAAACTTTTCGATTACTAAGTCGTACATGTCACTGGAGCTCTGGTGTTTTATGAGTTTAACAAGTAGAGTGGAGAGATTTGAAACTGATCATAAGGGTATATGTCTTAATCACGACTTGTTTTTTATCACTACCTCCAAACTCACGTAACAATAGAACGATCAAAGTTTTCTAGTGTAGTATAAATTAATGAAGACAGTTTTCTCGTAGGGATGAAAATTAACACAAAGAACACATTAGAACTTATTGAAATAATTCATGTTCAAACACTCCAAGTACAAATTTCACCAACTCTTCTCTCAAGAAGAGACATAAACTCCAAAGCAGAACACAAATCCCAAAGAAGAAACAACAAGAAATTCAAAGTTGAAAACAGAACAACAAATGAGAAAACTCAAACCAAATCTTTGAGAACAAAAAAGGAAACAAGAAGACCCAGAAACTTGAGGAACATTGCATGGGAAGATGTGGCCTCTGCTGAATTCTTGGAGCCATAGTCCTGAGCTTGTGCTTCTGTAGCCATGGCAGCAAGCAAGCAAGCAACCCAAATTAGACCCATTCCAATGCACTTCTGAACACCCATCTTTTCTTTTTTGTAATGGTGGAAATTGGTATTTATAGAGGGAATAGAAGGATCTTTTTGCAGACAAGTTCATTGGAAGTGTCAAATTTGTGAAGCAATATTGTTTTGTTTTGTATCATTTTTTCATACTTGCAGGCCTGGTGACAATTACAAGGAATTTACAGGCCATAGTTTACTCTAGTCATATATATGCAGATTTGCCCTTTCTTCAACTTTGCAACAACAAACAGTCCTTTGATCTTTACCAGATTTTGAGAAAAGGCAAAACATGAGTTTTTTTCTTTTTTCATATACTCTTTGACCCTGTTTTCAAAATCCAAACCAACGTTTGAAAACTAAGTTTTGGTAACTATTTATTTTTGGATTTGTGGAAATGGTTTTTGTTCTCTGACAAATTCTCTAAAGATGCCTTGTTTTTGTCTTCTCTTCAATGATTTTCTTCATTTTTTAAGAAAAGACGAACTTTTGAAAATTATTTTTTTAGTTATTCCAAAACTTAGACTTGAATTTTTGTTAGAAAAAACATATACAAAATAAAGATAACAAAAGAAGTGAATTTATATGGTAGAAGTATTATTTATATGTATAATTTTAAATAAAATTAGAATTTTCTGTCAAATGAGACTCTTCACTTTAGGAACCAAAAGATTTAAACACATACTTGGGAATTAATTATTTAGGATCGAGATTGACAGATAGGAAGGAATGACATATTTACCAAACGTAGGAACATAACATTATCAAGTTCCATGACTAACATCCCACCATGTCTCTCACCTTATCTATTTTGTAGACAACAGTTTCTCAAAAATGTAAATTCAGAAGAGACCATTTTTTGGCATCAGCAAATTCTAAGAACTTTTGATAATTTACTACCATTTTTATTTTTTAAAAACATGATTTTCAAATCTCCATCCAACTAATTAATATATATATATATATATATAAATCGTTTCCATATCATTCCCCATTGGCATAAACACAATTTCATCTATGTTTAGAAGTAAATCAACCCTGTTAATTTCATTGATTACAAATTAAAATGTTTGAAGTGAAGAACAAATTGGAATTTGAAAAGAGACCAAAAGAATATTCTCTTTTCCTTTTCCCTAAAGATAAAAATAAAAAACAAGAACATTAAAATAACTTATCTCTTATACTCAGAATTCCCATTATTCCGTGTTTGAAACCCATAGACTAACAATACTATATGGTATCATTGTACAAATTTACTGAAGATATAACTCTAAAATCTTTATCTACCAATTTCCAAAGACCAAATACCCCTTTTTTTTTTCAAAATCTATCATTTTTAATCCATTTTTGCCCAATTTTTTTATGGGCCTAAAACACCAAAAGAAACTTTTTCAAATCAACTCCAAACTTTTTCAGTTCATTTGCTCACCAATCAAGTCCAAACCCACCACCAGGAATGACAAACCTTGGAATAGCAAGAAATAGAAATGAACTCCTTGTGCTGATAGCAAGCTTCTAGCTGATGCAGTTAGCAGCAGAAAAGCAAGAGCAAGCTCTTTTCTATACATCTTGTTTCTCTTCTTCTTTGAAGCAATTTGCTTCTCTTGTTGGTTCAATTTACTCAACAGCTCGAGCCCTGACTCCGAATGCCTCCTCATAATCTTCTCCTCGTTCGCAGCTTTTGACTCTTGCTCGGCGAGTGCTAAGAAGTCGGATTCAGACGATCGTCCTGTCTTCTTTGTCACGATCCATTCGTATGAACTTCCGAGCTGGAATAGCCCTGATACCATGGCGTTGAACTTTGTGACAGACATGGTGTTCTCAAACAAGAGGTATGGGATCAAGAAGGGGAAGGATTTTGGTGATGGGAGAATGTTTAGCAATGACAAGAAGACTGGGATGTAGCAGATTACCCACAGAGGCAATTCTGCTTCTGGAATAAACATTGTTAATGGAAGTATGATGCAAAACAAAGTGAATGAATAAAATGGAAGTATAAGTTTTCTCAAGAGAAAGAACAGGAATATCAAGTTCGTTTTCTTCCATATTGATATCTGCATAAAAAAACATTCATTGAAATCGAAACGATCAGTTAAAAATTTAAGCTCGATGAGTCGTGTCGATAAAGTGAAATAGGAATGTGTTTGAAGGTAAACCTTTGAAGTAATGATTGAAGGAAGGCATAATCTGAAGAGCTGCATTGGACCAGAATGCCAACGGTGTTGCTGCTTCTTGTAAGCTTCATATGATTCAGGCAATTCACAAAGCACCTTAACATCATTGAGGAAGATGAATTTCCATCCCTTCAAGTGTGCTCGAACTGCAATATCCATATCCTCCACTGTCGTTCGCTCGAGCCAGCCACCGGCTTCCTCAAGCGCTTGTGTTCTCCAAACGCCTGCAGTTCCATTGAATCCAAAGAAGTTTAGGAAAACCCCATTAACTTGCTGCTCCACTTCAAAGTGAAAGCACAAGTTGATGTTTTGGAGTCTCGTAAGTAAGTTTTCATCCCTGTTAACGAACGCCCACCGAGCTTGGACGAGACCGAGTTGAGGATTTCCCTGTCAACATGTTCAAAACTGGTTAACCTTCCACAAAAGCTATGATGAAAAAGAGCTTCCATTGATTTAAAACTTCATCAGTACCTTGAAATGTGGAACAGTCAGTTTAAGAAAATCAGGGTTGGGCTGGAAATCTGCATCTAAAATAGCTACAAACTCATAATCTTTAACATAATCACAATCCATGGCCGACTTGAGATTCCCAGCTTTATACCCAGTTCGGATCAATCTATGTCTATAAACAATATTAACACCCTTTTCATTCCATGACAAAACTTCATCATTGATCAAACGCTGAAGATTTCCATCGTCTGAATCATCAAGAACTTGAATCAAAATCCGATCTCTCGGCCAATCGAGCTCGCAAGCAGCAGCAATAGATTGTGCATAGACCTATTCAATAACAATATCAACAAATCAAAGACATCAGATCAAGTTCAGGCATTGAGTAATAAAATCAAACACCTTTTGCTCAAAACAAAACAGGGCAATTTCCAATTCATTACCTCTCTCTCATTACACATTGGGATTTGAACAAGAACCATAGGAAAACTCGAATAGTCCTCCAGATAATAAGCATCATCCTGAATCACGGGTTTGATTCTCTTATACTTGATCCAAAAACACCCAACGCAAAGAACAAGGCGATCAAGAGATTGGATCAAGAATAGAACAATACAGAATTTAGAAAGCATGAACACCAATGGAGCAATGTAATCAACACGAAACGAAAGCCAAGAAACATAAACCCATTGAACAATCCCATGAACTTCAAGCTCCAACGGCTGAATCATTCCCAGATTCCACTTCTTGAAATGGGCAAAAATTTCAAAAATCAAACCCGCAATTGAAACAGCCAGAAAACCCTTAATGAATCTATACAACTTCCCTCTGGTTTTGGAATCATCTTCATTGATATTAGCATAAGCAATTCGTTTCTTAACAGAAAAAAACGCAGTCTTCACTAACATGGCTAACCATGAGAAGAAAAACAGAGCTTTGTGAGCTTTGAGGAGAAGAACCCATGTGAGTTGCTTGGGACTGGCAGCTTTGTTCTTCTCAGGAAGCAACAAAGAATCAGTGGCATTGATTTCGAGTAAAGGGAAGCCATTATGCTTCTCGATTGTGACAACAACAGAGTTTGGAGCCATTTGGGTATGGATTCAAATGAAGAACAGAGAAGAAAACAAATCAAAATAACAAAAACCCAGATGGAGATTTGTGGGAAGAAGAAATGGGCATTGAAAATTTTGATTTGTAGTAATGGGAAAAGAGATCTGAGAAATGGGGTTTAAATTATTAAAGGAAAAGTGAATCCAGAAGTTGAGGGGGACTTTCCCATGCAAATTGACAGAATAAATCTGAGGTCAAAGCTCATCACACACATAGAAGAATTAGATCTTACTTTGCTCAAGTGAACCCACTAACAAAGGAACAAGAAAGCCTTTTTTTTTAATAAAAAAATTATTATTTATTTCAAAATATAATTTTGATAAACAGGTAATGCTTCTTCTTTAATTTAATCATTTTGAAAAATTTAAAAATTAATAAAGAACTTTACAATAAATTCATGCGTGAATATATAAAAAGTGGGCAATACCTTCATTCAAATAAGACATATATGTTCATTGTCGTTTAACACCATAAAAGTGTTTCAACCAAGCTATATCTTCAAGATCAAAATGAAAGACAACTGTCATGAAATGATCTAGTCGTCAACAATGTGACAAGAAATTAAGAGGCCATGGATTAAATGCGACGATCATCTATTTAAGATATTATTTGTTATGGATTTACTCTCAACTTTTAAATATTGTAAAGTTAGGTAGTATATTTCATGAAAATAGTCAAAATGCACATAAATTGATGATATTAATAATTATAAATTTAAAAAAAGGAAAAAAAATGAAAAAGAAAGAGATGAAGTTGGATGACAGGTTAACTCTGCTCCATAATACTCTGTTTCAGTTGAGTAGGGCCATTACAGGCAGGCCTACTGGAACAGAAGAGAACAACTTTCAGAACAAAATTAGAACACTTTTTGAATGAAATTGAAAACTTTTTATTAATTTAAAAAAAATAAAATTAAAAAGGCCAAAAATTTAAAAGAAAAAATGGATGAAAAAGAAGAAAAAGGGAAAATGTCAGTATCTAGTGTATGGGTGGATCCTGGCTAGCCAAAATGATATCTAGTATCTTAACTTTAATGGGAATCTGATTTTCATTAACTAATATTTCATTACTCATGTTTTGCTGTGTGATTATGTAATTATTAAGACAGCTATGTCAGTATTCCCCCTTTTAATTATTGTTCTTTTTCTCTCTCTTATGAGTTATTATAAGCATCCAATCATACTTACATGTGTTCTAATATTATTCTATTATGTATAGCAATTTTAATCATAGGTTTTTTTTAATTAAATTATGATGCTTAAATGAGTAGTCCAAAAATAATTATTTCACTTTGTTAATCTCTAAGATTTTTTTTTTTTTTTTTGGCTAGTTGCGAGTAGTCTTGTCCCTAGACTAGACTGTATGTGTCTGTAGGTATTGATTCTTTTTTTACTTTTGATGGAAATATTTTGATATTGAGTTTGGAATACTTTTTTTACTAGGTAAAGTATTTATGTGATTTAAATTGTACATTTTTACTTCATTTTGAGTATTTTATTGATTTGGATTTCATGTGATTTAATCATTAATTTATAGAAAAATTTCTCATGTAATTTTGAAAATGTATTAATTGTATTATTTACTAACTTTTAAATATTAATATATATATATATATATATATACATATATATATATATATTGAGGTCTTAAAAAAAAACTCTTATAATTTAAATAACTTTAGTTTGTTGTTTAATTGAAGGTAAAATTTCAAAGAATCATTCGGTTTTAGTTACAAAATTTATCGTAAATATCAAATTTTAAATTATATATTTTTTTATAACAATTTTAAGTAATATTTCATACATAATAAAGTATGAAATATTTAATTTGATCGAAACGTATTAGTTTCAAATTTCATTAGTTGCATTTTATTAGTTTGAGTTAATTTGATTGAAACTTATAAATTAAACATGTTTGAATCAATTTTTGTTGTATTTGAAATTTTTTTCCTAAAATTTTGATATTTGTATATTTTTTTCCTTTTTTCTATTCATGAAAAATTTCCTTCTAATTATTTGGTTTTTCCATTTGTGCATAAGTTTATCGAGGTTATTATGCATTTTATTCCTAATATTTGAAAGTTTTACACAAATTAAAGCCTGTTTAGAAAAAGAAAGAAAAAAAAACAATTCAACTCTAAAACAACTTTATACAAATCGAAAAGTTCGCGTTCAATTCTGAAATCGATATTTGGCTCTCATTTATATGAGAGCAGTTGGCCCAGGCCCATTAGGGCAATAATATAAAAGTGAATTATTTCACTTTTGAGAATCAAAGTGAGCAATAGAGAGAGGAAAAGAGAAACGCATATATCTCTTAACATGTTTTTTGAAAATGATGTCTCTTTTGGGCTCACCAATCTTGAATCGGATCTCAATTTCATTTTTTTGGGCTCTAATACCATATGAGAGAATATGTGGTTCCACCTCAAAATCAATTGGCAATTAGAGAAGTAACTCATATCTCTTATAAATACTTGTAGGAATCCTCCACTTTCTAATGTGAGACAATTATGAGATTCAAACATCTTCAATCTGAACGGTGGGATTGGATTTTAGAGGCTTCTACATCCAGATTCTAGTGGTGATTCGGTTCCACAATTTGTGAGACTTTTCTATTTTTTTTCTTTGATTTAGTGTTGTTTGTTGCCGAGATTAATTATCTTGAGTTATTATCTGTTGTATACCTCTAGTTATAACTAGGGAAAACTCGTTGTAACCCATTATTGATTATAGTGGAGATTTTGATTTCGATTCGTAGTTTTTTACTCCTCACTTTGAAGAGGTTTTTCCACGTTAAAATTTTTGGTGCGTTGTGGTTGACTTATCTATCATATTTTATGCTTGTTATTTTTATTAGGAACACAAGAGATAAATAATTGATCTTATAAATATAGGGTTTATTCCCAACAGTTTGCATACTAAAAAAACAACTTTATACAATTTATTATTCTAACATATTTTATATTTCATAAAACGAAATTTTGTTTTATAAAATCCAAAACATTTTCTTGCTTAATTTGTTTGAGAATGAGATGGATGATGAAGTAATAGAACTGAAGATTGATTGGCGGTGGAGGAAGGCCAATATTGGTATTTTGTGGGGTAGATTTTCTATATTATTTTATAATTAAGTGGGTCATAAAAGTAGGGCATGTTATAACACAAAAGTAATCAATTTAATTTATTTAATATAATATTGAATTAAATTATAATTCGATCATAAATACATGTTTCATGTTTTTTTTAGTACAAAGTACTATTGAGTAAATGAATCCAAACTTATAATCTTTTAATTACCAAAATATATTACCGTTTTAGTTGAATTATTATTATTCACACATATTTCATATTGATTACTTTATATTTTTATTAGTTATTTAATGTTTGTATAGTAAAAACATTTTTTTTTTACTGTCAATTTAATTTTAAAAATATTTGTTACATAGTTATTAGTTATTCAAAAAGTTCTTTTTAAAAAATATTCTTTTTTTTTTTTAATTTGAAAAAATATTTCTAATTAACTAATAAAAATATATTTTTCAACCAAACTTCAAAATCATTTGTCAATTAGATAGAGAAGCAAAAATGAGTTTGAATATTTAACTATTCTCAAGTTATTAACTTATAGGTTTGACCAATTAACCATTAAAAATGAGGAAGAGAATTAAATTTCCACCAAGTTCGTTAAAATAAGCTTTTGCCTTGAATAGTAAGGATTTTATTATGTAAAAGGGCCGGTCTCTAAATTATTTGTATACTCCTAAACAAAATAGCTTGTAGTACTTTTATATAACATAAATCTGACAATCAATTTTATAATAATTTCCTTAAAAAAAGATTTTATTGTATAGACATTATAATATGATCGCCATAATTACAAGATTAACTTTTCCAATCAATTTCCATGCATAAGCATATGATATTATGATGCATCCCATGTTTAATAAAATCAGATCAAATCAAACAGGTGGGCACTTGTCTTCGAATCTTCAATTGATCTATAGTTCATGCTAAAAAAGAAATAAGAGAGATCCAAAGCTAATAAAATTTAGTTAGTTTTTTTTTATAAATATGTTGGGATGCAAACAAAGTATCCCACATTGGTTAGATAAGGAGAAGATCATAGGTATATAAGTGATGATAACCATCTCCATTGATATGAGGCCTTTTGGGGAAGCCCAAGAACAAAACCATGAGGGTCTAAGCCCAAAGTGGACAATATCATATCAATGTGGAGATTTGGGTAGAGTTGTCATCCATATCAAAATAAAGCTAAAGTTTAGTCTCCACAGTTTCAAACACTAGATTTTAGTTTATATAGTTGAAGAAATATATAATTTAGTCTAAAAATAGAATTTAATCCTTATGATTTTATAAAATCTAAAATATAATCCTTGTTGTACGTTAACGCTGACATATTCAGTGCATGAAACTCACTATTCATGTATCAATGACATAACTTTGTTTGTTATACCAGTGACTTAACTCATAATTTTATCATTGACATTTTAACTAATTTTTAAGTACTTAATTTGCCAATGATTAGAAATGGTAAGTACTATTTTTTAGATTTTATCAAATTATAGGGACTAAATTCTAATTTTTTAAATCGTAAGGATAAATTCTATATTTTTTCAAACCATAAGAACTAAACTCTACTTTTTAAAATTATGAAGATTAAACTCCAACTTTTTAAAATTATAGGGACTAAATTTTTATTTTACACTTTTGTTTCCTTAAAATTAAAATACTGTTGTAATAGTTTGGATTTGTTAATTTGAGATACCTAATTTTAGTTTTGTACTTTACATTCATATATTTCAGTGATCTAAGGTTTTATATTTGAATCTCCATCCAATTCGTTTGTAGATTTTTTTTTTTTTTTTTTTTTAGTTGCCAAATCCCCATTTGTAGTAAAACTAAAAAATAGCTTAAAACTGGCTCCTATAGGTACGTTTATAGTAGTCATCTAAATCAAAATTTGTTTAATATTTATTATTTTAATACAATAAATGATACATTATGAATATATTTCTTTCACTTTTTTTTTTTTTTTTTTAAAGTTTTACGAACATATTTCTAGAACTTATAGGTTGGTGATTAAGTTAATAAATTGTAATTTTAAAAAAACATAGAAGAAATCTATTTTAAAAACTAATTTTAAACTTTATTTTATTATCTCGTCAAGTATTCATGTTAGCTTATATGCGAGATAATTATTTGACCTCACGAGATTTGGTTGTTAAGATTACTTGTAGTAAATTAATTTTAAGATAACTAACTATCATAAATTCAATTCATAATATTTTAGTTATTTCTTGACTACTAAGTAAATTCATGATGGATTAATTTTATAATTGTTGAAAGTATAAAAACTAAATTGGTAGATTTGACTTTCTTTTCTTTTTTCTGTTTTTTTTTAATTTTTTTTATTACTAACTGTTCAAGCTAGCTTGCGTACATCTCAACTAATGTTACGAGACAAGACCACCTGACCATAAAATATTTAGATATCAAAGAAATCGTAAAAAATTAATTCTTAAGTATATAATCATTATAAACTAAACTTATCACCTCTTAACTCTCAAAACTCTCATAACCACTAAATTACTTTATAACGAATTGCATTTAAGAGTACATATACTAAAATCGAACCAAATACGAACATGTCACCGATACTAATGGAGCATGATGGAAGAATGTGGGGGCCACAAGACACCAATAGAAGAAGAAAGAAATGGATAAAGTTGAGAAGAATTTGGTTGGGTGAAAGTGAGAAAAGTGGGGAAGAAGGTTACATGGGGGTGCAACCTAGCAACCAAGCAACCAAGCAATGGGATTAAGCATTAGATATACATACATACATATATACAAACATATTTGGCCACACACTCAAAGTCACATTACCAAATTTACCAAATTGCCTATTCTTCTTCTTCCTTGATTACATTCATCTTTGTTCCTCAAAACGAGCAAATCTTTCCTAACTACGTTTTTGTAATTAAGAGATTATAAATTTAAAATTTTTCATCTTTAAATATTGTTAAGAGATTTTTTATTTTTTTTAAGAAACTCATTTCGTGTGCCAACTCCCTCCGTACACGTCAACCATTGATATTTCTTAGGGGCGTTTCTTTTGCAGGATTAGAATTTAGATTTCTCAAAATTTAGTATTGTAATCAAATTTTTGAAATCTATGATTGTGATGTTTGATTTACTGAAATCTTACTTCAAATTTAAAAATATAATATTATTATAGAATTG
>JBBMKA010086995.1:0-13661 GCA_037833695.1 Sechiopsis laciniata | reverse complement strand
CAATATTTTCGATTTTTTCAAATTACAAACCGATATGTCCAACTTTGTGCTAAAAAACCGATCCGATCCATTGGATTTGATTGGTTCGGTTCGGATTTTCGGTTTTGCCTTGCACCCCTAGTAGCTACCCTATGAACTAAACTAAATAGACGTAGCAAACTCCTCCCACGATCACTTCAGCATCTCCTAGCTAACCGTCTCAATGATGTCTCTGACTACCTGGTGGAAAAACGACAATAAAAGTGACTATAAAAGAATATTCAGTAAGAACTCCCCAACATGAGTATAATGCACAAAGTAGAACTTCACATGCTAGCACATACATACCATAGCTCAACTCAACACATCTCAACAAATGTAGTTAACTCAACACATTTGAACAATTGTAGCTTAACTCAACACATCTCAACAATTGTAGCTTAACTTGGCATAACTTAGTCTATAGCTCAATCTAACATAACTCAACCTAGTCATGAGATTCGTTACATGACTCTTTCTTGTGAGGCCCTTAAGACACTCACCTAGGCATAAAATGATAACAAGTTGTGAAATACATTACACAACTCTCTTGTGAGGCCCGTAAGACACTCACCCAAACACATGGATATGACAAGTCAAGAAGTTCATTACATGACTCTCTAGCTCAAACACAACTGGTTATGAAGTACTTTACATAACTTTTAAGCTTTAACAACTTTTCACTACTAGTGTAATAACGATACCGGTTTAGGTGAGCCATCTACTTGACACTCGGTGGGTGTACGCATACACCACATGGTGCTGAAAACCAGTCAGGTGTAGGTCTACACAGTACTGACCTAGTCCAGATCGACATGCCTAAAGACTCGAAGAAAGGTGTCTACTGGGTCACGGTCTTGGAGGCCCTCGCCAGCGATCCGAGCCATCCTGCTCACACATATCGCCCCAAGCTAAGACCCTCCCATAGCAGGCTTACACTATGATCAGGGCCAGCCTATAAGGCTACAAACTAGGCATCGTTGAGGCACCGTGTTATAACACATCCCCGACTATCGGGCGCGAGATTAAAATCCTCAATGACATCAACGCAATGAGACAACAATACGTCGTGTCTCTACAGCCTTTACATGATGACAACTAAGAGTTCTATAACATGAGGGTTTAATAGTCTAGTCTTATCAGATCACCAACTTGCCCAAACACTCAACTAGCATCCTAGTAGGACATTATCATATAAGATCACGACTAGCTATCAACCAAACATGTCATCACCACGAACATACTAAACAAGGAACAATTGAACATGCAACAGAAAGTCAACTTACCAGGACCCCATAATCCCAGCACATTTTACAGTTAAAACAGTTAAGATACATACATAAGGTTGTACCCCGGGACCCCATAATCCCGAGACACTAAGAAAACATAACATACTTAATAATTTAAACATTATACATAGTGGCACCCCGAGACCCCATAATCCCGAAGTACAAGACATATAAAAAGGTCAACAAGAACCAACATAATCACAAACAAGTAACAACCAGATATACACATCACTCAACACTAAACATATTAGTAACACAGTCAGTTTTTCCTTGTGCAGGGTCCACACAACCCGAGTAGAGAATCCTTACCTGAAAATAGAACAGTAATATTGCTCCTTAAGCTTCAGACAACAGATCAATCAACAAACAATTTTGACCCCAAAATCTAAAAGTGACCCAGTTGTCTAACACTTAGAGAACAAGAACCAACCAAAACCTACAATGCACACCTTGAGATCCAACACAAATGAAGCCCAAAGTCCCAAACACATCAGAACGACGCGTCGAAGCAGCTGGCTGGGAGGGCTGGCGGAGAACAGGGCTGCTGGTGGCGGGGTTCACATCGCGGGCGGCTGGAACAGCTGAATCAGGCATCGGAGTGCACGGTTGGATGGTTGCTCGATGGAGTCGCGGTTGGACTGCAAGTACATCGACGAGGCTGCGTAGAACGCCGAGGAGCTGGGCAAGGATGACGTCGAACGACTAGGGGAAATGAAGAAGAAGATGACGTTAAGAATGGGTTAGGGTTTTTCTTTTCTTTTATTTAATCCTTTTCCTTTTCTTTTCCCTTTTATTTTTAATTACTCTAAATAGGCTTTTTTCTTTTTTTTTTAAACAAACCAAAAATCAAGCTATTTCATTTTCCTTTCAAATGAACCCTTTTTCTTTGTTTCTCTCTCTTTTCTCTAACAAAACCAAAAATATAAATTCCTTTATATTTTATTTTCAATTAAACTTAGAATAAAATGAAATCTTTTGAAAATACCAATTAAACTTATTTCTCCAAAGCCCTAACAAATCTTGAAATCACAAAATTAACCCAAAATCAATTTCTAATAGCACAGGCCCTTATGGTTAGAATTACCAAAATACTCCTATGGCCAAAACTAACAGGAAATACACCAAAAATCCCGGGAAAAGAAATAATCACACCTGGAGAGTCAATCTGAAAATGTGGGGCCTTACATTGGAGGAATGCACACCACGGCGAAAGTCATTCAGTTAGGCTACTTCTGGCTTAGCATATTTAAGGGTGCGCATCATTATGCAAAAACGTGCGATGAATGTCAAAGGAAAGGAAATATAGGAAAAAGGGACGAAATGCCTTTGAATTCGATTCTGGAAGTCAAATTATGCAATGTCTGGGAAATCAACTTCATTAGACCATTTCCTCCTTCGTACGAGAACTTGTATATTTTGGTTGTGGTTGATTATGTTTCCAAATGGATAGAAGCGATTGCCACACCTTTCAACGATGCTAAAATGGTCATCAGATTTCTTCATAAATATATTTTCACAAGGTTTGGTACACTGCGAGCACTGATAATTGATGAGGGAACACATTTCATAAACAAAGCAATGGCTCATGTGCTACAAAAGTATAACATCAAGCATCGCATTGCAACACCCTATCATCCACAAACCAATGGCCAAGCAGAAATCTCCAATGGAGGAAAATAGAATGTAATTATATCAATGCATTTATTACGGCTAGATACCGAGCAGCTAGATGAAGGATTTACTAATCCAACGGTTAGAAATACATGCAAAGCTGCCTGAATCGAAACGTCACTGCCCGGCAATTGAATGCTTCAGATATCTTGTGTTCCCTCCTCGCTATTTAAACAACCGTACTCATAATTTTTCCCTTCATCCGACTATAACCATCAAGCCTTTAATCTTTTTTCTTCCTTACTAAAAACTGAATTAACTCACCATGGTGCTAAGACTCGCAACAAACTATCGAAGATGGTGGAATATACAGAAAGAAGGGCAAAGCAAGATTGACCCCGCTTAAGACCGTGAGTCAGCATGCCGAAGTGCAAGCGAAACATTGTGCCACCAGCAAGGATGGAGGGGCACGCTCAAGAAGAAGAATCCTCGGATGCTTCTAAAGAAGAAAGAGCAGTCACATCTGCACCACGTCGATCCTCACCATTGGTACTGATTGACAGCTCTGAAACTTCTGGGTACTTCGAAGGTTTAACACCTCAATGGAAAAATGGGATATGGCTGAATTTGATCGGAAGATGGATAAGTTTGCGCGTGCAAGAGAATGCGAGTGCAGTGCAAATGCAAACACAAGCACCTCTAGACCTGTTGAGCTGGATATTGTTTGCGAGGTGGAAGAAAGGCCGCATCAGGAAGAAAAAGCACCGATGGTTAAAGAGCATCCATAAGGATATAGAGCAGTAATGCTAGCTCTATAGGACCTGTACCGACGCTGATTAAGAGAAGAAGAAGATGATGGCCTTTCCAAGCATCAATGAACAAGGCTGACTTGCATGAGAGAAGAACCAAGCCTTACAGAAAGGACCATTCAGCGCTTAGAGGCTGAATTTGCAGAAGACATGCCCATGTGTCGACTTGCCCATCAGGAGACTATAAGAGCACAGAAGTAAAGTTGGTGCGTTGCGTCTAGCAGATATTCAAAAATTTCGATACATATATGGAGTATGCGTGCGAAAGATACAATGCGATATTTAATGCACTCGAAATGTCATTCATCCAAAGGCCACGATTTCCCAGCGTCCACGACATTGTTTCTTCCACCAACTCTAACTCCGACAGCTCTGACTCTGAGGTAAAGGAAGTTTCTGTCTTTATCGAATTCCCCTTCCTCTGTGTTTAATATATTTATCTGCAATACCTTAATATAATAATTTTCTACATTTTATTCCCTGCTTAGATATTTTGCTTTGACCTGTGTGATGTTGATTTCTTGCTTTTTAATTCTGTGCATTTTAAACTCATTGCCTAAGTACGTTGAAACTTAATCTACCCCGAGTTGGTCAATTTCTAGTATTCTAAAGAAGTAGGGCCAGATTCTTTTTAAACTTGAAACATTTGCACACTTTCTTGGGGAGGAATCCGAAAGCTTGAAGCAGGGAGATTTAACCTTAGAACAAACTAAGTTTGGGGGAACTAAGCCTCACCTTCATTAAAGACAATGAAAAGATTAAGTTTGGGGTGAGGGCAAGCCTGTGGAGTGTTTTCAGAGAAAATAGCATGTCAAAAAATAATTTGAGTGTGAAAAATAAAAATCAAAACATTCTAGGTAAAAATGAAAGGCACAGAAGAGCGAATAGTCGTAGGCATCCCAAAGCACTCTGCTGGCCACTATTAGCGCAAGCTTAAGACATTTCGTTGCTTAGTTGGAATGTTTTATGCTCAAATGTATCATGCTAAGAACTACAGAATTGTGGCTATGAGTGCAACCCGATGAGAAATGCAGAAAGCATAGCACAAATCCTCGAGGGAATTGAGACTCAAATAGATAAGCCTAGGACAGAATGTTTTGAACAAACTTATGGAGATCGAAGGGGCTAATTGAACTGTGTTAGAGTCATAAGTTTCTAAACTAAGGGATGTGTAGTGTGCCAAGAGCAATGAGGGGAGGAACCGAGACAATTTAGGAGGAATTCTAGTGAAAAAAGAATCGGGATGATTAGGCGGATGGCATATTAAGGCAATAGTAATCAAAAGAAATATTTTTTTACAAGAAGGAAAGCATTGCATTATGATAAACAGGTTATTTATAGCAGTTTTTACACCTACATTAGCATCACTCGGAATGAGCAATGATTCAAGTCTGGGAATTTGATAACTCTCAAATGGAGCCTATATTTATGATATTTTAGAGTCATTGTTTAGTATTATTATAGAAAAGGCTAATGCGAAAGAAGTGAAAATAAAGAATAAAAGGTGAAAAAGGCTAATGCATATGCATTAGAGGAATAATTGGAGAAATATGCATTATAGTGCTAAAATACTGAAATTGTACTTAAAATGCGTATTTTGGGAATGGTTTATGCTAATCAGCTATTTTACAGGAATTACGATGGGGAGCGAGAGATGAATCAAGCTATGCGAAATGGCAACGAAGCAAAAACTTCAATCAGACCATGCGGGCAGTGAAGAACGATGCGGAGCAAAATCATGTGACAGTAGCAGTTTGAAAAAGACACCAAGTCACACACAAGCAAATAAGGAAAGAATCAAGTGAAGAAGCGAAAGCTGACTAACTAGCAGCTATGAGAAAAATTGCAGAAATCACGAAATTCATACCTTAAAACACACAACGAGATTGGAAACTATCAATCAGGAAGATTATATGGCCCTAATTTGGCTACCGGCCCCAATCCAAGAAGATTCGAGAAGACCTAGAAGGATTATAAAAAAGAACCATTGTAACTATTGAAAAATGGGGGAACACGAGAGAGTTCACCATATCACAATGAGCCAATGAGCATACATGGGAATTCGAGCATCATGAACCTGAGTATCCAGTGTACAAGCATGAACAATCTCTAGAGGACGTATCGTGGAAGAAGATATACTACAAAAACACTGTAATTGGATGATAGAAAATGGTATCATTCGAGCACCCTAAGAACCAAAATGCAAGTTAGAACCCTCTTTGGGAGAAACACTTGGAGAAAGCGTAGCCAGAAAAGAAGTTATAGAACAGAAGAATACATTTCTAAAGGTTGAAGTACTTAAAGAGGCAAAAGCAGACGAAATCAATTATGAGCCAGAACACTCATGGGAAGATCTCATGCTAGCCATCATAAAGAGAGATGAAGAGGCCATAGCTCTAAGGAGCGCAGCAGAAGACAGAGAGCAGAGGATGCGATATCAGCAACAGGAAGACGCATGAGGGTGGTTCACCACTCCAACAATTCTAGAAGCTGACAAAAGGGAAGAAGTCGTGGGGGGAAAAGAAGAAAGTTTCGATAATGGTACTGTACAAATTCCAAGTGATGAAAGCCAAAGCAGGGATGAAAATCCTCCATAATTCTGCTTCATGGATGATGAGATTACAGTTACAGATACTGAAGAGATTATGCCTCAACCTACCGAGGAAGAGGAGGAAAAAGAAGAATTACAGAATAATACAAATAGCTTTGAGGACAGCAGAACCATAAATGGTGCCCGAGGTTTTCTTGCTATCATGTCCCCTGATGCATCATGAATTAATCAGTCGAGGAAACGACTTAAGGGCAAATCAATTAAGCTTCATCCTGACGCTCCGTACCCTACTAAACCCAACAACAGTAGGAGGATCACCCATTAAGGCACATGACAAAGAAAACAAGAAGCAAGCATTCAAAGATGGTATCACTCTAAAGATATATAAATGGCCCAAGTAAGGACAACTCGCACCGGACAGAATTTAGCACAAAGGTTCCACTCAAGTTTTACTCAGCAACATTCCTTGAATGCAAAAAACTGGTATTTATGTCTATGTAATTTTAAAGCATATATTTATTTATTATTTTTTCTTAATTTTAAGAATGGAATATTTTTACTTTCATACATTTTTCCTTTTTAGTTCGTTCCCATTTTTATTTGATTTTAGAAAGGAATAATGCAGAAATTATAGCCAGATTCTTAAGAGCAAATTATAGGTTTCCTTTCGTGGATATTTCTTTTTCTTGCACAAGGATATTCGAATTTCAAACTTCCTATAAGCATTATATATACCTTGTAAAGAAAAGAGACGGTCATCACATTCTAGCCTGCATCCAAGAACCCTAGAAATTGCTCGCAATCCTTCTCTCTTGTAACTAATGGTTTCGAATCACAAAAGATTTGGCAAGTCAATCAAAGGTTTTTGGTCGTTGAAGGCAAGTGACTTTGAGACTCAACGCCTCTAAAGTGTGGGGTCAATGAGCTGTCTGGTAATGGACCGAAGTTCAAAAATGGAGAAAGTTTGAACCGACGGCAGACCAGAAGTAGGAAATTCTTTGGAAAGAAAGAAGGAAATGAGAAGCATTTGGATTACACTCAATATTTCGTTGTAAATAGTAAAGACAAAATGGCTCCTTTAACAACAGAATACCTGGATATGGCAGACATACTGGTAAAAGACTATTTACGACAAAGGGCAGAAAAAAAAGGGTAGTAAGGGCCATCAAGAAGGAGCCGGTGGATGAATGTGATGAATCTAAAGAAGAGGATCTCAAAGAATGTGAACCATGGGAGGAGGAAGAGGAAGGATAAGTGCTAGAAAAGGAGGAACAACATCCTCTAAGATTCTGCAATATCATAGTCCAATCCATGAAAGCAAGAGTATTACTGGAAACTACAAGCACTAAAATCAGATCAATAAAAGAAGGCACAACCTTTGTGTCTTTCACTATAGAGGACCGTTATATAATACGATAAAACAAAGGATTTAAGGGTGAACAAGGATTGAAGAGAATCTCAAAAGAAACTATTAAAAGAATTGGGGAGTCAGGATGGACAACATATTTCAAACCAGATAGGAATGCAAGACCATAGTGGGTGCGACAGTTTTATACGAACATGAACGAGGGAAAGTCGTTCTTCTCAAGGGTAGACGGTCAATTAATAGACTGTCGCTCAGCTCCATGGAATAAAACATTCGCATTCCTTAAGGTTCCTAGAACATATTGTATGAAATTAAAGAGTCTTCTACAGAAGAGCAATTGAAAGAATGCCGAGAGGTGATTGGAGTTGTAGGAACAAAATGGAACGACCTGACGTCATTCCAATTATTTTGGATTACAAGGGATCTTCGCGATTGGATGAGCCTCATCAAAATGTCAATCATTCCGTCAACCAATGAGATTCTGGTTAAAAGAGATCAAGCACTACTGCTCTACGAAATCGAGAGTGGGAAGTGCATCAATCTGGGGCAAATATTAGAAACACAAATTCAGTGTTGCGCTGAAAGGATGTAAGATGTGATGTACTTCCCGTTCTCCATAACGAAATTATGCGTTGATCAGGGCGTCTGACCAGAACCTCGCGATAACGTTATACGCATCTACCCAGCAAATTCTGACAAAGAAGTGCAGTGTAGAAAAGAGATCTTATCCATAGACGAGCTGACCAAAAGAATCGACCAAGTCTTCACTCATACGCAGAGCTATTTTGCTTATGCAAATGAGCATGATGAGCTAATCATGAACGCACTATTAGCAATGAAGGATTATTCAAAATGGCCAAAATTCTCGAAGCATGCGATTGATGTGGAATTCAGTAAAGATAACCCAGACGCCAATGCGGAAAATTAGATGGAAGTCCCGCTTTCTCAACTTTCTTTTTAGCAATTATTTACATTTTATTGCAGCAAGCATTTCATTTCAATAGATAGCACTTGTCTTTCAACATTCTTAGGAATTAATTCTAACGCATGCATTTCATTTCACTTAGGATGCGATTTTGTTCTTACCTTAATAATATCATAGGAAGTTAGTGTTTTTCTTTTGAAGATCAGCACTAGCACTATTATTGCAAATTTCAATTTTGGTATGAAATTAGTTTTTTCTTCAAAGAATTCTTAAAATTTCTTAGATTCAAACCTAGCAACAAAGTAGTCCTTATCGTGCATGACAGAAAGAACCAAAATTTACGAAGAATTCTTAGAGCTTGAGATAAAGTATTTCAAAGACGAAAATAATTAAGTTTGGAGGAACTAAGCCTCACCTTCCATTAGGGCAATGGAGATTTTAAGTTTGGAGGTGAGGGCAAGGCCGTGGAGTGAATTCGAGAGTGAAAAAAAAAATAGAAAATAAAAATCAACACATTATGGGGAAAAAAAAGGCAAAAAAAAAAAGTAAATAGTTGTAGGAATTCTCGAAGTATTCCGCTGTCTACCAAAAGCGAAAGCTTGGAAATTTCATTGCTTAGATGAAATGTTTTATGCTCAAGTAAATCATCATAAGAACTACAGAATTGTAGATATGAGTGCAACCCGAAAAGGAATGTGTCAAGCAAAAGAGAAAATCCTTGAGAGATTTGAGGACCTAAATAGCGGCCTTGACAGGATGTGTTGGTCAACCTTAGTTATAGAAGTAGTTGTGTACAATAGATTGGGTAATGAGAAATAATTGTAATGAGGAACAATCTGTAAGTCACGATAGTAAGGATTTTGAAGTGAACTTGAATCTTTGGGAAAGTTTGAGAATTGAAGGGAGAATGAGATTTTATGCTGAGATTATAAAAATGCGATAAGACCTTCTAGAGTTGAACTTAGGAAGAAAAGCTGACTTAGAAGAAAACAAATGCTAATAGATAGACCATGCATTACTCGGGACGAGCAATGATTCAAGTTTAGAAGTTTGATAGCTCTTAAATAGAAATTAAACTACTTTACTTTGCATTTTTCTAAGGTTCGAGGGAAATAATTGAATAGTTAAGAACAAATTGCAAGTAAAAATGCTAGAAGTCACACGCATTCATGAGTAAGCATAATCAAGGGCAAGCATTACGTTTTAAAGTAAAAGAATGAATACATTGTGCTAAAAGATGTTATACAATGCAGAAACGTGGAAACAGGATGGTGGTAAACAAACTTGATGCGAACTACGAAAGGCAAAAGCACATAACGCATTCAAAGCAGTCGCGTTCGAAAAATCACGCCAACAAGGAAAGAACAGAGAAATTAATCAAGCAATCAATTTCAGCGTTGATCAAGAAATCTCAGCGATAATTAAGAGATTCTAGCATTAATGAAGATATCCCAGCTCATTCAAACTTGCTAGAAAATCATATCTATTTATAGAAGGCTAAAAATTGTAATAAGGGAACTGGTCAGTTGGCCAGAAGCCAACTCTCACGCAGAACATAACTGGTGGTATTGTAGGATCCGATGACAAGGAGTCTGCACATCTTTGCAACTGCACCAATTCCTTCTTTTTGTTATTTCTTATTTAATTAGGAGTAGTTCATAGATCTGTAGCCAACCTTTAGTAATGATCATTCAAACTTTTCATTATCACTTGTTGCTCATTTCTATGTTTCATTAGGATAGAAGCGTTGGTAAGAATTTGTATGTAGAATGCATGTTGGGATTGTGGATAATTAGATTTTACACTGTTGCATGTTTATTTTAAAGTATGCATTGATTAGCTACCCACGTATGCTAACTATCAGTGAACTCGAAAGAGTGAACTGTTAGGTGATCCAGTATGCTACGATAAGTTCGATTGTGAGGTTTCTCGCATTATTTAAAGGGTTAGGAATAACACTACTGTCGCATGGGTCTCCCCAAGTTAAGTATGAAGAACCGTAGCGGAAGTTGGGTTTGCCATAAATCAATGAGCGCAGATGTTCTCATTAGAATAGGGAAGCATGAAATCTAATCTACCATTATCGCATAATTAGCATATTCAATATCCGTATTTTTACTACTGCTTAGTTACTTTTCATTTAGAGTCTTCAAAAATCAAAATAACTATCAACCTTATTTTACATATCTAGCATAACTCTTAAGTTAGTGAAGTTAATTCTAGACATCAATCCTTGTGGAGAACGATAAAATAAATACCTATCACTTGCTGTATTTCTAACCGCATATACTTGCTTGAAAAAGATTCTGAAGTCGATACTTAGCAATAGGTTATGATTAGAAATTATTCATCCAATATCTGCATCGGAATTGTCTAGACCAATTACTTTTTAAAATTTTTTTATTTAATACTTGTTAGCTTGTTGATCTGTCTGGAATGAATAATGTGATTTGATTTATTTTCTACGTAACTGGATGGTAGACCGTGATAGTAGCTATGGATTGACTGAGACAGCATAAGTTGGCTGTGTAGATTTTTGTGTGGTACTAGCTATGACTTTGACTAAGATAGCATAACTTGGCTATGTAGATGATTATGTAGTTTTGTGATTATGTGATTATGAGATTATTGTGATTGAGTTAAGGGATGTGCTGATGTCACCTCCAACCGGAGAAGTCAAAGGAATGCTGCCTCTAGTTGGAGAAGTGAAGGATCAGCCACCTCCGAGCTGAGAATTTTGAGGGACATGCCGCCCCAATTCGGGGAAGTCAATGGGTCGTATGCCATCCTCAATGTCTCGTAGTGATTTAGCCATCCATGATGGTCTTGTAACGTATCTCAAGACCCAGCTGATTGAGTTTATAGCTGATTGAGCTTATGGTTGATCGAGTTTATAGCTAAATGAGTTTATTGCTGATTGATTTTATGGACGTACGAGGAGTTTATGACACGTTTCTGGACTGAGTATTTATATGCATATTGTACCTTCAAACTCACCATTACTATGGTTTACCTCTTAGGTAATCAGGGCATATACCGAGGCGGCTGAGCTGGATGGAGCTGACAGGATCATGGGATAGTCCGTTGCATAGTCTATTCGTTTATTCTTTTATTGTTTCAGCATGAGCTATTAGGTGATAGGTTAAATTTTTTCTTCTTGTTTTTTACTAAAACTCTGGTCAGAGGCTTATTCCTATTTCAAATGTTTCGCTGGGTTTCAGCTTCTTTAAATAAAGTATGGATTTTGTTTAAAACCTTTTTTTTTTTTTTTGTTGAACTGTATTTATGCTTGCTGAGGTAAGAATCCATGTTTAGTTCTTTTTAGAAAGTCGAGTTTTTACAACTCGAACATGTTTCTCTTACCATTACAACCTTCTTTTCTTCAATATGAGACTTAGACCTTGAAAGCTGCATTTCCCCCAAATTGGAATCACACTTGAACCCTTAAATTACTCTCTCATGTGAACAAGACGCCTAAACTTAAAGCAGGAGTCTTCCCATAGATACGTTTCTCTCCTTAACTTCTTGAAACCCATGTTAACTTTTAATATCATAAGAATTGAAATTTAAATTTCTCCAAACATTTGAAAAAAATAATAATTATTAAAAGAAAATAATAATAATAATAATAATAATAATAATAATAATAATAATAACTTGCCAAATTTCTCCAAAGTGTTCTGGTAGAATGCATGCACTATAATGCCAGTTAAGGGTGTACAAAAAAACAATAATTTGAACAACCTGGCCTACCCAACCCAAATCGTAAAGGTTGAGTTGGATTATAATTATATTTTAGTTAGGTTATAATTTTCTTTGGCTCAGTTGAGTTATAATTTGGGAAATCATATAAATTGTCTCCTTCCCACAAAGTATTTGGGGAAATGTCTAAATTGGAAAAAATTATAATGCATGTCTATTTTCTATTATAGGGGATGTGGGATAAAACTTTAATACCATTTGTACCCTTCCCACTTAATACGATTTATATAAATTAAAATCAACATCCTACCCACCATTTTAGGAATAGGTTGCACCCCACCATTTTAGGATCCCTTCAAAATTGAGTAAACAAAATTGACCCCCCATTTTTAGGATGTAGTTTTGCCCCCACCAATTGCACAACCATTTTTCTTCATTTTCGTCTGTATCGAATTCCAAATCAACCAATTGCCACCACCTCCATCACCGATTAGCAAACTAATTCCCAGTTCCATTTTTCATCCACCATTTTTCTCCATTTTACCCCTATCACTATATTTGTTCATATTCCCATCATCAATTCCCGATCTCTGTTTCTCTATCAATTTTTAGGGGCTTAGTAAGCTTCCATTTTTTCAATTTGGAATGGATGTTGAATTGGTTACGGTCGTCTTTAATGGCAGATGGGATGAGGGAGATATTTACTCGAACTACACGACAATCGTGGTTGGTATCACACATAACACTTCCCTATCCCTACTGATATCGTCTATCGAGGAAAAGTTGACATTGGAGGAAAACTCAAAATTCATAAGCATATCACTATATAAAGATGGGGCACACAAGGAAACGTCAAAGATACTGAAGGATGATAGAGACGTCCAATGGATGTACAGTGGATTTGCTGGTGGCATGCACAATGACTGCTGTCTCTTGGCGGACATCGTCCAAACACGTACCGAGATGTACATCCCGGAGTTAACTAGGGGGACCACTTAACATTATAAAAAAAACATACAAACACTTAACATTATAAAAAAATTAAAAAAATAAAATAAAATAAATCAACTTCAAACAAATATTAAATTGGCAACAAAATCCCTACAAAATAGGGAGTATATTTGGCAGCCAAAACTTTAAATATCTTCCTATTTTTTAGCACATCGATTCCATTCAAGAAGATAGTCTAATACCTATTTGCGAGGATGACGATGAAGGGGATCTTCAACACCCAACGGCCGGGTATGGACGATTGGAAGCTCGACGGAAGGGGGAGGAGTGGAGGTGAGTTTTCTTTGGTGGGGCGGAACATTTTCAGGTGGATGGAAGTGGGAATGATGGGAAGGTCGAGCTTCCCATGGGTATGCATTTCGACCGTTCGGCTCCAATG